>CAJNDS010002145.1:47500-250000 GCA_905221605.1 Symbiodinium natans
TTCCCACTGCGTATGGACTAGGACCCGGAGTAGGCCCTTATTTCCTTCTTTAGGGTTGGGGTTCCCTTGTAACCTCCTTAAACCCTTAACAGAAACCCTGGAAACGCGCCGGGTCCCCGGCTGATAGTGGTGGGGCGTGGCCCCTTCCTGAGGTAAAGGATCGCTATGTATAGGTATATATGTATATACACACACATGTAGGAAGTTGATGTAAGGGTCAAACAGGGTATTTACGTAGGGATTGCCACATCTCTATATATGTATATGTATATATATATGTATATATATATATATGTATATATATATATATGTATATATATATATATGTATATATATATATATGTATATATATATATACATATGTATATATATGTGTATATATATATATGTATATGTATATATATATATATATATGTATACGTACATATACATGTATAAGCATGCCTCTTTTCAGCATGTAGAAGGCTTTATATTCAGCCTCTTATAAGAGGCATCTCAGGGAGGCAGCCCGAAACTGTCCCCAGAATAGTAGGGTCTATAGGGCTTTCATTAGGGTTTAGGGTTTAGGGTTTAGGGTTTAGGGTTTAGGGTTTAGGTTTTAGGGTTTAGGGCTGAGAATTCAGGCAATATATGGAGGCGCACATTGGGGGGTTCAATTCGATTTCTTGTAGGGTTCCACCCCTCCACTCTCCCTAAAGCACCACGAAGCTTTGTTGCTCTTATTAGGCCAGGGAGGTGGCTTCGTGGTTTAAGGTTTGCCGGGGCTTAGAGGGGAGTGTCAGAATCGTAGGCTTCAGGGTTTTGGTCGGCGTGAAGCTTTCACTACCGGGTCCGAAGAACGGCAATCGGCCAGTGAGTCAGTGGCAGGAGCTCAGTGTAGGCCCCTGAATCCAAAGTCAAACCCGCAAGAAACATAAAGCAAACCCTAGACCCTGAACCCAAATACACCCCCTAAACACCTATGATAGTCCAAAAAGGATCCAGAAACCCAACCCTCAACCCTCCACACAAACCCTGAACCCTAAAACCCTAAACACCCAAAGATGGCCCCAGAGGATCCCCCAAAGTAACCCAGCGGCCCGTACAGCAAAGAAATGGCGCGCTGCCAATCCCCCACCTGCGAAAAGGGAGGGGCCCTTAAGGCCCTTTAGGGTTTAGGGTTTAGGGTTTAGGGTTTAGGGTTTAGGGTTTAGGGTTTCGGGCGAAGTGATGGTTGTTGGTGAATCTTGGTTCGGGCTTTAGGGCCTGGAAAACCATGGATATGCTTCTTGTACCCTAAACCCTAAACCCTAAACTCTAAACCCTAAACCTGCCCGCAAAACGACCCTAAATCCTATGAACCCCATAACGTCCGTTTATCCTTACAAAAAACCTATGAACCCTCCAAAGCCCAAAACAAAAAACACGGAGGATACAGGCACTTAATTCATTCGCTCGGCCTGAAACCAGCCGGCTGCTTCAGGGGTGAAGGTTTAGGGCTTAGGGTCCTCAAGTGTTTAGAAGAAGCTCGCACCCGCTAACCCTCAACTTTACAGCCTCAAGACAAGCAAGTAGACGATGTATGTGGCTCACTTAGAACTAGTCCCAAGAATAACCTAGGAATAACTAGGGTGCCCTTCTTGGTTTAAGGGGCTTCTAAAGGAACCTGAACACTAAGGTCCTAGTAACACGAAACCCTAAAAGTTGAACCTCTGGATCCTGGTATCCCGAGCGCACTGCAAGATTGCTGGCCTTAGCACGCCGGCACCAAGCGCAGGAGAACCCTGAACCCTGAACCCTGAACCCTCTAAACCCCCTAAACCCCCTAAACCCCCTAAACCCCCTAAACCCCCTAAACCCCCTAAACCCCCTAAACCCCCTAAACCCCCTAAACCCCCTAAACCCCAAACCCTAAACCCCAAACCCTAAACCCTAGCTCTTTGCTCAGAGAATTCGAAGCTAGGGTCCAGTTGGTTTAGGGCTCTTTTTTGCGTTGACGGTTTGGGGCTATCTAGGGTTTAGGGTTTGGGGTTTAGGGTTTGGGGTTTGGGGTTTAGGGTTTAGGGTTTAGGGTTTAGGGTTTAGCGTACATGGGCTTCAGGTGCACGTAGGGCTCTAGTAGGCTTTGGCTTAGGTTTTGGGCCAATGCCCAGCCCTGCCCTACATGTATTTGAACACGAACTCCCATGGAAATAAACATGTAAAGAAACAAAACTACTAACAAACTCCTATGACGACTCTCGAATTGGGTGTGGGCGGCCTTCTCACAGGCGCTGATTGCGGCGTTCAGGCTAATCGCGTCCGGCGTCAGCCGCGCCTGCCCAGGTGCCACTGCGGACTGCCAAAAACCGGGGAAACGACCCTGCAAACCCGCATGCAAACCCGCTAAACCCTCAACCCCAAACCCTAAACCCTAAACCCCAAACCCCAAACCCTAAACCCTAAACCCTAAACCCCAAACCCTAAACCCCAAACCCCAAACCCTACAGGGCTTGGGGAAGCCTTGGGTCGACAGCACAGGACTTCTGAGTTTGGAGTTTAGGGTTTACCTCATCCCTGGAGCCTTTTTACCAGGTTCAGGGTTCACGGTTCAGGGTTCAGGGTTTAGGGTTTAGGGTTTAGGGTTTCGGGTTTAGGGATGTTTAGGGTTTCGGGTTCAGGGTTTCTGGGGTTTAGGGCTTTAGGGTTTAGGAAGATTTCCTGCCCGATCGACCTTCGGCATCTCCGATAGAAGATGCAGCGCCCAAGGCCATTGATGGCCTGGGCGTACGTTTGATCCTCTCTCGTGCGGCTGAACTTCAGCCCCAAACCCTACACCCTAAACCCTAAACCTGAAAGCCCTTGTGAGAGAACCTTAAACTTTAAACCCGAACGCCCTTTTGACCGTACCCCTAAACCCTAAACCCTAAACCCTAAACGCTCAACAGCTCCAAGTCATGCGGCACTTCTCGCAGGCGCTGATGGCCGCGTTGTAGGTAATGAGCTCTGCGCCAAACCTTTGGCTTCCAGGTTGAAGGGTTGAAGGGTTTAGGGTTTAGGGTTTAGGGTTTAGGGTTTAGGGTTTAGGGTTGAAATCTCTTTTCCAAGCCAACAGGCCTAGACCCTAACACTAAGTCCTTCGACTGCTACACCCTGCAGAAGTACATGAACGAGACATGCTGAGGCCCCTAAACCCCAACCCTAAACCACCCAAAACCTTAAGCTGAGTTACATCCTCAACCTTTGCGTCTGAGAGGTGTGCGGCTTTGGCTGTGTTTAGGATTTTCGGCCCGGACTTATAGAATACAAGACCCGTTTTTTTTGGGGGGGGGTTCGGGTTTTTTTACCTATAGAACCCCTTCCTATCGAAAGACCATGTAAACCAGCCAGTTACTCATTGTAGTCGAAAATGGCCACACTAGGGGTGTTCCATCCTCAAGCCCCAAAACCCTGAAACCGAAACCCTGAACCCAAGACCTAAGACCTAAGACCCTAGACCCTGAACCCTAAGACCCTAAACCCTAAACCCTAAACCCTAAGGCCCTAAAACCCTGAAAACCCTGAAAACCCTGAAGCCCTGAAACGCGTCCTAGCAGCCCCAAGTCGGACAGACCCAGCAGAGCAAGAGCCTGAGAGACCAAGGGCTTGCTTCCTAGGGCAGCTTAATCTAGGGGTTTATGGCCCAAACCCTAAACCCTAAACCCTAAACCCTAAGCCTCTAAACCCCTAAACCCGTCTATGGTTTGGGGTCTGGGGAGGGAGTTTGGGTGCATAGGGTTTGGGGTGTTGGGGTTGTAGGGTCTAGAAGGTTGTACGGGTTTAGGGCTGTGGGGTGCGGGCTTTAGAGGGTTTTCGAGCTTTGGGTTGTAGGGTGTTAGGCTTTATAGGGTTTTGGTGCTTAGGGTTGATGGGTTTATAAGGTTTAGGGTGAGGGTTTTCAGGGTAGGATCAGGGTTCAGGGTTTAGGGTTCAGGGCTTTCTAGGGCTGTCGGGATTTCGGGTTCAGGGGCCTGAGGGCTTTAAAAAATCTAGGGCTCTAAGGTTGCGCAGCTCGCTCTTTCTTGACACCCGAAACGCGACAGTGGAGACCCTGACCTGGGTCCTACCTAAACCCGAAAGCCTAAGCGCTAAGCCATAAGGTCGAGTACCCTGCATTGTGAATTGGACTTCGGAGCCTGTCTAGAAACCCGAAACTGCGCTGTGAGCGCTTTTTCTCTAAACCCTAAACCCTAAACGCTAAACCCTAAACCCTGTGTGTTCAGGGGTTGGGGGGGGGGGGGGGGGGCTTGAGGTGGTTTAGAATTTAGGTTTAGGGTTTAGGGTTTAGGCTTTTGGGCGGGGCGGAGATGGCTTGAGGTGGAAAGTTGAGGGTTTATAGAATTTATATAGGGTTTCCAGGGTTGGGCTGGCTCTCGGATCTTTTTAGACTGAAGCGACATGAAACCCCAAGCACAAACCGATATCCATCCCCTTCTCAAGCTACTCTTCAGCAAGTTGGGGCGGTGTCTCATTTGGGCTTTAGCCCTAAACCCTAAACCCTAAACCCTAAACCCTAAACCCTAAACCCTAAACCCTAAACCCTAAGCTGAAGCCCAGGGCTCTTTAAACCCTATAAGCCCTAAGCCCCCACAGCGATTCTCCCTCACGGACGCCGCCTCGCGCCAGCGCCGCCCTTTTTCGCAGGCGCTGGTGGCGGCATTCAGGCTGATGACGTCCGGACCTGGGTTAGGGTTTAGGGTTTAGGGTTTAGGGTTCAGGGTTCAGGGTTCAGGGTTCAGGGTTCAGGGTTCAGGGTTCAGGGTTCAGGGTTCAGGGTTCAGGGTTCAGGGTTTAGGGTTTAGGGTTTAGGGTTTAGGGTTTAGGGTTTAGGGTTTAGGGTTTAGGGTTTAGGGTTTAGGGTTTCGGGTTTAGGGTTTAGGGTTTAGGGTCAGGTCTGGTGGCTTCCGGGGTTCGGGGGGCGATCAGGAGGCTTGGTCATGGGGCTTCGGGCTCGAGGGAGCTATGGTGGAGGGCGCTTAGGACCCTAAACCCTAAGCCCTAAGCCCTAAACCCTAAACCGCCAAGCGAGGATGGCATGCTGCGAGAGTTCGGACGAAGGGCAATCATTCTTAGTCAAGAGAGTCTAGGTTGTCTGGTAGGTAAGGCACAAATCTCGCTGCGCAGGTTCTGCAACGTGAGGCGTCTGTTGTTGGCTCGACAAGGACAGCACGGCCTCACGATCCGGCGTCGGCGGGTCAGGTTCCTAATGCACTCTAAGCCTCAAACCCTAAAGGGTTTAGGGTTTAGGGTTTAGGGTGTAGGGTTTAGGGTTTAGGGTTTAGGGTTCCTAAGGCACTCTGAACCCTAAACTCTAAACCCTAAACCGCTACACCTTCCCGTGCCAAAGCGCGCGGGCCACGATCTCGCATGTGCCAGAAAAGCTCCAAAGCCATGTCGGCCTGAGACCAGGGGTGTTGTCAAGGGTACAACCCAATATGAGCATGTCCCAAAATAGGGGTGGCCCTTTTCTGCCCCAAATACATAGAACCCCCTTAAAGGCACCCTTAAACGACATTAGGGGGGGGTGCCTTAGTGGGGTCCTTACAAAAAGGGAATTCCTACTATTTTGTCAGGGTCTTTTTTTTTTCGTAAACCCCAATATCTGAGTTAGATACCGCCCACAAGGAGGTGGTGTACTCCTCTGCCTAAAGCCCAAGGAGAACTGAGCTGTTCTTAGGGTTTAGGGTTCTCGGGCTTTAGGGTTTAGGGTGAGCCCCAGGCGGTTGCAAGAAGCACTAGACACTCAACCCCAAAAGTCCTGAAACAGCAAGGATTTGGGGAGTTCAGGGATTTTGGCCTCTTCCACTTGGCGACCCTCTAAACCCTAAACCCTAAGGTTTAGGGTTTAGGGTTTAGGGTTTCGGGTTCAGGGTTTCGGGTTTAGGGTTTAGGGTATAGGGTCGAAGTGGGTTTGTGGGTTCTTGGGCCACCGTCACCTGCGCGCATTTCTCGCAGGCGCTGATGGCGGCGTTGAAGCACACGGAGTTGGGGTACACCTCCCAAGACACCCAGCCCCTCAACGCCAAAAGCATCGTCAAAACTTAGAAGCCCTAAACCCTAACCCCCCCTCAACAAAATATATGTATACATTTATACACATGTATATATAGATGAAAGTTTTTTGAATATGAATAGGTAAGCAAATGCGTTGGGGGCCCGGGGTTCTGTCCGGGCCGGAGAATGTTTCAAAGGTTTCATCAAGTCCCGAACCCCTACAAGCCCTAAAGGCCCTCAGGGTTTAGGGTTTAGGGTTTAGGGTTTAGGGTTTAGGGTTTAGGGTTTAGGGTTTAGGGTTTAGGGTTTAGGGTTTAGGGTTTAGGGTTTGGGGTTTGGGGTTTGGGGCACCACAAACCCCAAGCCCTGAACCCTAGTTTAGGTTTTGGGGTACTACAAACCCCAAGCCGAAACCCTGGGGGCTCTCAGAAGCCGTTCAAGGTTCCGGGTTGGTTCCTGGGGTTTAGGGCAGAGGGTTTCGGGTTTAGAGGGTTTATAGGGTTTATAGGGTTTAGGGTTTATAGGGTATAGGGTATAGGGTTTAGGGTTTAGGGTTTAGGGCTCCACAAGACCTGCATGGACCCGATATCCTTCTCTCTCTCTGAGTCTCAGCAGAGCTGCTGCGATGTCCCCCGCACCTCCCTCTCTCAAAAGCCGTGAAGCCCTAGACCCTACGCCCGAAACCCTAAACCCTAAACCCTATACCCTATACCCTAAACCCTAAACCCTATGCCTTATAAGCCTTAGAAGCAGGCCTCCTGATGCTGCATGTCGGATAACCTGCACGGGTGTCGCTTCTCGCGGGCGCCAGCTATGGGCAGCCATGTCGGGCTTGCGGGAACCCCCAAGGCCCGAAACCCGGAGCTACCAGGAACTACCCTACTAGGCCCGAACCCCTAAGCCCTTGCAAACATCTTTGTGTGTCGCGGATCTTGGTGGGGTGGGATGTGTGGAAATGGCATCTTCTGCAGGATTCCAATACCCTCAAGGGTTTTAGGATTCAGGGTGCAGAGTTGCTAGTTCGTAGAAGCCACAACCTAGCACCCCTAGCACCATGGTACTCCTGCCCCTGGTAATGTCGTAAAAACCCTAACCCTGCAAACCTGAAAACCCGCCCCCAAGAAAGCCCCCGCCTCCTGATTGCAAAGCCTGAAATCTCGAGAGATTGAAGAAAAAACAACCTTGTCTTCGAGGCGTAGAGTTGTTTTCCGCTCGATAGGGTTTAGCTCCCTTATTCTCCACGAACGCCAATCCCTAAACCCTAAACCGAAAAACAGAAAACATCAGCCACGAAGCCCTAAACCCTAAACCCTAAACTCTAAACCCTAAACCCTAAACCGAAAAACAAAAACATCAGCCACGAAGCAGGGCGACCGCGCGTTGCCACTGCAATCCTTTCTCACAGGCGCTGATGACCTGAGACGACCGCTAAGGTCTTGAGGGGGGGACGAGGGAACCCTGAGCCCCGCTAGGGCTTCTTGGTTTAGGGTTTAGGGTTTAGGGTTTAATTAGGGTTTAGGGTTTAGGGTTTAGGGTTTAGGGTTTAGGGTTTAGGGTTTAGGGTTTTTTGAGTGTGGGAACGTCAGGAGTTAGGAGTTTAGGGGTCTTAGCAAGTTGTGGAAGATGAGGACCCCCAACCCCATTTCTTTGGGTTGAAAGCTTCGGGCTGAGGGCAGTTTAGGGTTTAGGGGTTCAGGTTTAGGGTTTAGGGTGTAGGGTTTAGGGTTTATGGGCTTAGGGTTTAGGGTTTAGGGTTTAAAATTAGGTGGGTGACCTAAGCAGGGGACAGCTCAGGAAGTTTGAGGCGTTTGGTTTCCGAGCCTAAGACCTCACCCCCTAAACCTAAACCGTCTGCAAGCCCTCAGCACCCTTACAGTAAACTCCCAAAAAGCGGAGCACCCTTATCCGTATACCCCAAGAGGTATACTAAAGGGAACCCCAAATCCCAGCTCTAATCATCCTTAAACCATGTTCCAACTTGCTAGAGTGTAAACACCCTTAAAACCCAAGTTCTTCGGGGCATTGGGGGGTTCTAGTGACCTGTTCAAGGGCGAAGGAATGGGTCGGGGTGCCGCGCCATAGGTCACGACGTTTGGCTGCACGTCGTCCTTCGCCATCGTCCTTAGGCTGGTGAGGGTTAGGGTTTAGGGTTTAGGGTTTAGGTTTTAGGGTTTAGGGTGGCTCTACGGCAGAGTCCCCCCTGAACCCACCCTTACCCACATCGATATCCCAGTTTCATGATGTTTATCATGCTCAAACTACTTGCAATGCAAAGATTTTTACAGTATCATTAAACACTGATATTTGCAGAACTGGAATCGTTGGTGTATATATATATATATATATAATCTATATTTAGTCGGTAGCCAAGTCCTCCGCCCGGGCCGAGGTGAAGGTGACTGACTTCAGTCCCCTAAACCCTCAACCCTAAACTTCAGGAACTTAGGGCTGCGAGCCCGCCCGATTCCGAGTCACTCATTGCGTCCTTGCCCGGACCTCGCAGCTACGTAGAGCCACAGGTAGTCCAGGCAAACCCTCCAGAACCATAAGCCCTATTTCAAACCCAAATCCTGAACCCTGCACCCTGAACTCGCCGCTCTTATAGCCCTAAACCCTAAACCCTAAACCCTAAACCCTAAACCCTAAACCCTAAACCCTAAACCCTAAACCCCAATGCCGACGCAGAGTCCGGAGCATTTCCACGGCCCACTCCCAACGTCGGCCTTTCTCACAGGCGGAGGCGGCCGCAGAGTAGGCAACCTCGCACTTTAGGGTGAGGCCGGTTTAGGGTCTTTAGGGCTTAGGGTCTAGGGTCTAGGGTTTAGGGTAGGGTTTAGGGCCAAGCGACTCAAGTGTCCCAAGTGCTCCAAACGACCCATGCAGCACAAGTCTTATCGGTGGCGAAACGAAGACTTCATAGCAGGTTCGTCGAAAGCGCCAGAAGTTCGTGTTGCTATGAAAATTCAAGAGGCATTGACTCCGTGAGAGTTTTGGGGCGGGCAGGTCCGCAGACCAGCATGCACCTACACGGCGCGCTTCCGTTTTTGACATGCCCTAAAGCTCAAACCCCAAACCTTGGGATGTTCCCCCCTTGTACTAACAGTCCTTAGTAGGAATAATAGTACCCCTGCTCTAGTCCCTAATAAGGAGCTGTTAGTTTAAGGTGGAACATCCCAACCTCAACCACAAGTGTGCGAGGGGAAGGCGCCACGCTGATGTCGAGATGGAGCTCGTCCATCTCGCTGAGCCTTTGATCACTGGCTTACTACTGTTTGCTTGGGAACCCCAAAAAAATCTCTTCCCCATAAGGGCAATAAGGGTAATAAGGGGATTATTTATTCTTTCTTTTTTTATAGTTCTTAAGCAAATAGTGGTTTATGGATCCGGGCTTAAGACAGGACCGTACCATAACCAGAACGGGAACCTGATACAGTCAGAGGCAGAACATTGAGGCTACAAAGCTAGTCTGAAGACAGACTTTTCCTTTGTTCAAGGGCGTGCTAATGCAAGTTGGAGCGAAGGAGGGGGGACTGGGTTTCCGGGATTGGGGGTTTTAGGGCGCAGCATTTTCCTGGCTCTGGTTCAGTTGAGGCTTCTGTCTAGGCACACTGTCTGAAAATATTCCCCGCAAGCCACTCCGTTGGGGCTTCTGTCTAGGCACACTGTCTGAAAATATTCTCCGAAACTGCAAAGCCCACCGAATCCCCAAACCCTGAACCCTAAACCCTACACCCTAAACACTAAACCCTAAACATCCTCAAGTCGACCCCTAAGCCCAAACGGGAGCCCGCACCCCACAAATCCACCCTAAACCCTAAACCCTAAACCCTGAACCCTAAACCCTAAACCCTGAACCCTGAACCCTGAACCCTGAACCCTAAACCCTAAAGTCCTGCTGAGGGCTCGCTACCAACACTTGAGAGCCCGAAGCTGTCCGAGCTTCGCGAGCGACCTGAGAGCACGAACGTGCAGCCCAGGTAAAGCTGGGGCTGCTGGACGCTCCAAGGCAAGGCAAGCCCACACTGGCCGTCAAGGCGGTCGAGCCTTTGAGTGTCAAAGGTAAAGACCCGCACCCCAAGACAATTGCTCGTGCAACCTTGCCCCCTCCCCAGACCACTGAGCTCCCCCAGACCATTTCTGAGCCTTATTCAGGCTCCTCCCCGACAATTTCTGAGCGCTTCCCATTTCTGAGCCTCTTCTTTAAGCTACTGCAAAAAAAGCTTTTTTTAGTCACAAGGAAGCTTCTCAAAGCCCCCAAATGGGGGGACCCAGGATTGGCCTGGACCCACAATGAAAACTAAAATCAATGGTTCTGGGAGGCCTCTCGTTTCTGGAATTTTTGGGCTCCCGGAACCCTAGCAGGACCCCACAAAAGCTTCTGGTAGCCTCCAGAAACCTTGAAACCTTCGTGAAAGACCCTGGACGCTTCCCGGGAGCTTCGAAAGCTTCGCTTCAGGAACTTTGGCGTCCTCCACAAGCTTCGACAGCTTCGCCTCAAGCCTTTTCACAGCCTAGTCTTCGTCAAGGGAGAGTCGTATCGGGACGCTGGCCTGCTCGAGGGGCAGCGCTACCCCTTCGGTAACCCAAATTGCTTTGCGTCGATGGTTGCCGTGCTGGCAAACGAGGATCGCAGAGGAGGGACGCCAAATGCCCTCACATAAGCATGTCGGGGACGCTGGCCCGGTCGACGAACACCTTCAAACAAGCCCGTCCCGATGTTCATGATGAAGAGCTACCCGCCCGACCTTCTACGGTAACCCAAACCAATCTGTGAGACACATGCCAGACGCCTTACGCGGGATGCCAAACGCCTTCAAACAAGCATGTCCCGATTTTCATGATGAAGGGCTACCCCCGCGACCTTTTCACAGCCTAGTTTTGGGGTCAAGGGAGGGCGAAACATAGGGGCAGCGCTTGCCAGAACTTCACCTCTTTGCAGCCCTGCCCCCGCGAGGCTCAGATCGGGACGGTGCCGAAACAGCGTGCGCAGGGCACAGCACGCCCCCGCTGGAAAAAGCAAAGCAGACTTTAGGAACTAAACACTAATATGCCGGGTGGCTTGGGGTGGGCTTACCGCCATGCGATGTTGCGAGCGACACGGGCAGAGGGGCCGGTTAGAAAAATAAGGTGAGGCCCCGGAGCCCAGCGCGCAACCCAGAACGCAACACACCCTAAACCCTAAACCCTGACTCCCACGCCGTCTCGCCGGGGGGCAATCCCAAGGCGGTCTGCCACTGCGCGCCCAAGGCACAGGCATTCACGGCGCTGCTGAAGGAGATGGCCTGGGTTTAGGGTTTAGGGTTCAGGGTTCAGGGTTCAGGGTTTAGGGTTCAGGGTTCAGGGTTCAGGGTTCAGGGTTCAGGGTTCAGGGTTCAGGGTTCAGGGTTCAGGGTTTAGGGTTTAGGGTTGCGGATGTTCCCCCTTATGCTAACTAACAGTCCTTCGTAGGATTATGGTATCCCCTAGTATGATCCCGATTAAGGACTAGTAAAGCGGGGAACATCCCAATGTTTTGAGCTGAGGGCAACCCTTGTTGGAAGGGGGGGGGAGGGGGTGGGTCCCTTTCAGAGGAGTCTTCTATGTTTGTTTGGGGTGTATAAGGGAAGTTAGGGCAGTTTAGGGCTTCGGGGAGACTCCAGTCTGGGGGCGAGGCGAAGGTGAACGGGCGCAGGTTTCCAGGGCTGTGGTGCTTTGCGGTTTGGGTGGTTCCGAGGGGATGCTCCACCTGCCTAGAAACCCAACGCCCACGTTCCAGAACCGAACTCGATAAAGGGTTTAGGGTTTAGGGTTTAGGGGTGATATAACAAGTGACAAACAACCGAACCACAATTTCATTATCGAATAGAACAATCAAACATGGAGAGCATGTAGTTGTGAAAATGTAGAATGTGAACAGATGATCATGCAATGTCATAATAACATGATGCTACAACAATATAATCGTATACGAATATCACAATATAACGAGCATACGTGTTTTATGATAAAGAAACATCAAACATGATAAGCGCAGTAGTAACAAATGAATGAAATATCGTAGCGCCCGAGTCCCTGAAACTTTGAAACAAAAGACCCCACCAAACCCTAAACTCTAAACTCTAAACCCTAAACCCTAAACCCTAAACCCTAAACCAGGCAGTCCCAGGCGCTGAGACATCGAAGGACGCCAGGGGCATGGAGCGGAGCAAGCGCAAACTTTGTTGCCAGTGAGCTCCCTTGCCCCAGGCCGTGATGCCTTGTTGGGTGCGGTTTGCAGGATTTGGGGCGATTACAGTGTCATGGATACAGGGACACTAAGGGAATACAAAAGTACTTATTCCGACCCCTATACTACAGGAATTCAGGGAACCTCCCTGAGGGCCAACCACGGAGCCAAGCGCAGTTTAGCGTTTAGGATTTAGGGCCCCTACCGGTCCCATCTAGCTACAGTCCAGCACTTGAGTGAGCCAGCTCCGTTCCAGCCAACTCCCATAAACAACTACTTCTTTTCATGTGATGAGCTAACAAGATAATGCGGTTGCAGAGGGATTCGGCCCGTGAAACTTGAAAGGTTGATTCCACATGAATCCCAGAATGGGGCAACGCAGCTTTGGGTTTCAACTCTAAACCCTGAACCCTACACCCTAAACCCTAAACCCCAAGTCCCCAAATCCCGACATCCCCCCAAAAACGGTGGACAAAAAGCTCAAACAAACAAAACAAAAACTCAAGCCCGGGCGCCTGCGTTCATGGTGCCTTGGTCGCTGCAAGGCGCGGCGGCCAAGAGGTGCAGCGCCCAGGGCCAGTGCGAAGAGCGGCTGACGGGAGGATTGGGGTTTAGGGTTTAGGGTTTAGGGTTTAGGGTTTAGGGTTTAGGGTTTAGGGTTTAGGGTTTAGGGTTTAGGGTTTAGGGTTTAGGGTTTAGGGTTTAGGGTTTAGGGTTTAGGGTTTAGGGTTTAGGGTTTAGGGTTTAGGGTTTAGGGTTTAGGGTTTAGGGTTTAGGGTTTAGGGTTTAGGGTTTAGGGTTTAGGGTTTGGGGTTTAGGGTTTAGGGTTTAGGGTTTAGGGCTCCTAAGCTCCTAGGCTTAGAGGGGCATTTCCCGAAATAGTCAGAGGATCCATTGCACAAGGGACACCTCTTCTGGGAAACTCTCCCATAGAGCTTCGGATTCTTTGAAGTCTGTGTGGCTCCCTAGCCCCAGGTGCGTCGTGCTGTGAGTGTGAGGCCCGTTCACCTGTGTTCTTCTCTGAGCACTACGAGTTTAGGGTTTAGGTTTAGGATTTAGGGTTTGGTGGTGTAGAGTTTCGGTTTTGTTTAGGATGTTACGGTGAGGAAAAACACCTCAACCCCCAACCATAAACGCGAAAACGAATCCCCCAACCACCCTTGCCACCCTAAACTATGTAGTTGCAGACTCCAGTCCCTAACCCAAACCCCAACTGGAACCTGGAACCTGGAACCTTCAACCCTAAACCCTAAACCCTACTTTAAGCTGGGCCTGCACACGCCCATGGTCGCTGCGACGACCTGTGGGTCCACGTCGTCTTCGGCCTCAGGGGCGTTCAGAAGTTGAGGGCTTTAGGGTTTTAATGTTGAACCCTGATTAGTGTAGGCCCCCCCCCCCCCCCCGGAACAGTCGAGGCTGGATTTTGCTCTTTTTAGACGGCCCCAGGGCTTTACATGATTCAAATAGGGAGGAGTTCAGATAAGTTTGAAAGGGGCAGTGATGCCCGGCAATCTTTTTTTAAAGGCGCGCCACGTGGAATTTTCTTACGGCGCCCGGACGATTTGACTTTAAACAGGGACTCACAAACAGTCAGGATGTCCTGAATAACACGGCCAAATTGACTTTATAGAGGAGGCCCCTGCTTAACAGGGTCCAACATTAGTGTTTAGGGCAAGTTTAGGGTTTAGGGTTTAGGGTCTTCAGGGCTTAGGGTACCAGCTTCCGAACATGAAAGGCGTAAGCCCTCCGAGCTAACATTCAAAGGCCCGATGCCGGAACTCTGCCCTCCGAACCCTAACCCCTACTAGGTCGCCCAGTAACCTAGGATGAAAAAGGTGCCCTTTTTTGCTTAAAGGGGTTTCTAAGGGAACCTAAACCTACCAAAAAGGGAATAAGGGTACTGGGCATCCTAGCCTAGACGCTGTAAGCCCTAAACCGAAACCTCTGACTGATTCAAACCTTCCCCCCAAAGACCTTCAGCAAGCTCTCGACCCTGAACTTTTCTCCCCTTCGCCCTAAACCCTGGAACCCTACACCCTTTCATCCCCCAGCTTGAAAACTCTTGGACCTTCAAGCCCAAAATCCTGAGCGAGCCTGGGGAGGACCTAGAAAACAGGCTACCAAAAGCTTCTGGGCTCCGGTATGGTAACTTCCACAGGGGACGACTCTGAATAGAAGGGTTGCTACAGACAAGATACGGCCCCAAAGCCAAACACCGAAGCTTCAAGCCCCCTAAACTGCAGTTAAGCCCTCAACCTTCAACCCTAAACCCCTTTTCGGGGCCTTGTATAGTGCGCCGTAGGCGGCGAGCACCTGTGACCACTTGCCGGCCCTGCCAACTGCCGAGGCCAGCGTGCTCCTCCCGGGGAAGTCGGGTGTTTCTCAGAGCGCGCTATGGGCCCCAATTCCCCAGCACCCATGCGATAAGATCCCTGTGTCGGATATAGAACTATAAAAAATGGAAACAGGGTGTCGGAAAATCGTGGGGGGGGGGGGGGGGGGGGGGGGCGGGGAATTCCTGACGACGCATTGGCTGGCGCCTCATTACAGTTGGTGACGCTGCATTACGGCGACGCATTATTGGGGCACTTGGTGACTCCGCATTGCGGCGACGCGTTATTGGCCCACTTGGTGACGCCGCATTCCAGCAACGCAACATCGGGCATTGTGCAGGCTCTGTGGAGTCTCCAGGATCCTAAAGATTCCCCATGCCCCCAGACCACACAATGAAAATATAGGTCACCCCCGTGATCCATGACTTCTTACTTGGTGTATATAGTATTGAAACAACAGAGATGCATAAACCGAATCCGTTTGCGTATTTGGCTTTGGATGGTTGTCGAATCCTCCTTGGTTTCATTCCACTCATATATATATATATACATGCATGCCACGAATATATGTATGCAAATACATTATATATATATATATACATACACACACTCGCTCCTAACACGCAGAACATGGGGGGTGGGGGGGGGTTCCGAAATTTCAGTAGGGGTACGTTATTGGGGTCCTGATTATCAGGGGAGTCCTTCTGTTTGGTGGTGTGTATGCGCGGCCCCCTTGTTCACGTAAACCCAAACCCTAATCCCTAAACCCTAAACCCTAAACCCTAAACCCTAAACCCTAAACCCCAAACCCCAAACCCTAAACCCTAAACCCTAAACCCAACCCCCCCAATCCAGATCTTCGACTCTCGGAGCAGTGCCAGGTCTGAGGGCCGCAAATTGCCCGCCTGGTGTGCGCGGAGTTTAGGGCTTGGGGTTTAGGGTTTAGGGCTAGGGTTTAGGGGCTTGGGGCTGAGGGTTTAGGGTTTAGGGTCTAGAGTTTCGTGTTTCGGGCTCAGGGGGCTTGAGGTTTAGGTCTTGGGCTTCGGCTCAGGGATCGGGGGCTTAAGGTTTAACACAAACAAACACCAATTGCTTCCAAACCCTAAACCCTAAACCCTAAACCCTAAACCCTAAACCCTAAACCCTAAACCCTAAACCCTAAACCCTAAACCCAGGGCTTTGACCTTCGGGTGTCGTACCTTGAGGGACTAGAGGAGGGGGGTCCGTGCGAGGGACTCGGGGGGAATGTAGGGTCTATGTTGGGGTTACTTGGGTAATCTAAGGGGTCTATGGGGTCTTGATGAAGATCATGTAGAGTTCTAGGAACCCTAAACCCTAAACCCTAAACCCTAGACCCTATATATCCACCATCCACCTCCTGGGCTGCGGTAGCCAGCCATCTCCGGGCCTGCTCGCCTGAGTCTTCACATGGGGGTTTCCGAAATTAGGGATTGGGTTTAGGGTTTAGGGTTTAGGGTTTAGGGTTTAGGGTTTAGGGTTTAGGGTTTAGGGTTGAGGGTTGAGGGTTTAGGGTTTAGGGTTTAGGGTTTAAGGTTTAGGGTTTAGGGTTTAGGGTTTAGGGTTTAGGGTTTGGGGGTACCTTGTTTGGGGTCCTGGTTGTAAGGGAATCCTACTATTTGGGGGTCTATACTAAGGGTCCCTATTTTCGGGTTAGGGTTTAAGGCTTATCCGATAACAGAGGGTTTCTAGGGTTCGGGTTTTTAGGGTCTAGGGTTTTCGGGGTTAGGGTTTTTAGGGTTTAGGTTTATAGGGTTCAGGGTTTAGGGGATGAGGGTTTGAGGTGTAGGGCTTAGGGCCGTTCTTACCACCTCTTACTCTTGTGATTGCGATGGCAACCTTTGTTCGTATGTTTTGGTATGACTCTTGCACCCTAAACCATAAACCCTAAACCAATTCCTCTTACTCTGAGCTTCTTACGCGCCCCATCGACAAGCAGCTAAGCCTGAACCTGGCGCCGTAAGCTCTTTTACTTTGAAGCCAAGGGGGAGTCTGGGGTGTGGGACGTCAAGGGTTTAGGTGTTAGGGTCACTCGTTCAGGGTTTGGGGTCTTTTAGCCTAAGCCCCGCAACGCAACCCGAAATCCCAAAACACGTGCGGCGAGGAGCGGTCGCGGCGACTGCCCCGGTCGAACTTCCTGGGGCACCAGCTCTATAGACTAGCCAGCTGTATAGGAGGGGTAGGCTTTAGGGTTTAGGGTTTAGGGTTTACGGGGGATTCAGGAGCCGGGTTTGGGTTTGGGCTTCCAGGGTGCGTTTTTTCTATGCTGGTCCTCTCCTGTAACCCCAAACTCCTTTACACCACCATCCGACATCCCAAACCCTAGCCCCAGCTAATCCCTAAAGCCTGTCAAGCCCAAACCCTAAACCCTAAACCCCAAACCCCAAACCCTAAACCCGAAACCCAAAACCCGAAGGAGCCCCAAAACCACGAGGCCCCCTCAAACGCTACCCAGCGCAGCCAAAGCACAGCCGGCTCACGAGCTCTTGCAACTGCAAGGCCGAACCTGTCGTTGGTTTAGGGTTTGGGGGTTTTGGGGTTTGGGGTTTGGGGTTTGGGGTTTGGGGTTTGGGGTTTGGGGTTGGGGTTTGGGGTTTGGGGTTTGGGGTTTGGGGTTTGGGGTTTGGGGTTTGGGGTTTGGGGTTTGGGGTTTGGGGTTTCGGGGTTTGGGGTTTAGAGGTGTTCCCCCTTCTACGAACAGTCCTTCATAGGGATTAGAGGACCCCCCCCCCCCCCCCGAACAGAATCCCGATTAAGGACTCGAAGGTCCCTAAACCCTAAACCCTAAACCCTAAACCCTAAACCCCAAACCCTAAACCCTAAACCCTAGACCCATTTCGAGCTTTGGTGCCTCCTGCTTCGGGGGAGGGGGGCTGTTGGGGCTTTAAGAGTTTCCAGGGTTTCTGTGGCCGAAGGGTTTTGCAGGAACTAACAAAATGGAACCCCCCAGGTAACCTCCCTGTACTAAGACCCTCTAAATGACCAGAAACCCTAAACCCTAAACCCTAAACCCTAAACCCTAAACCCTAAACCCTAAACCCTACATCCTAAGCCCAAAGTCCGCTTGAAGTCCTGGAAGGCCTATCATCAAACCTTAACCCGAACCTTAAGCCAAAGCTCCGTAAACCCTAAACCCTAAGCCCTCAAACTGAAACCCTCAAACTTACACCCTAAACCCTAAACCCTAAACCCTAAACCCTAAACCCCAAACCCTAAACCCTAAACCCTAAACCCTAAGCCCTAAACCCTAAACCCCTAAGTGGCATGGACCTTTAGGGTCTATTTGGCACTTCCTTTTTGTTTGCTATTTAAACGGTTCAATTCACACATACAATTTGTGGGGTTTAGGTTTAAGGCAAAATTTATGGCTTAGGGCTAGTTCGGTTCACGGCTCAGGGCTCCCATGTTTGGCATCACATCTCTTATTTTCCTAGGGCTTCGCCACCTACCTCTCATTCCGTTTTCCATTCAACCCTCGTGTAAGGGTCTGGTGTTTGCGATAAATATACTACTTTAGAAAAATCAATAATAACATAAATAACGCTAACTACAGGAGCTGCTGGAAATGACAAACCCTGAGCGCCCTCAAGTGTGTTGCTTTAATGAAGACGATAATATACTCTTTTGTTGATAAATATTCCCATGACCATATTGTTGTTTCAGCCGCTTTTAGCCTTTTCCTATTAGTGTTGTTTTTGTTTACCTGATATAACACCAAGGAAGGGGAAAGGGAAAACACCACTTCATCTCGATGTGTTTATCTCTCCTTTCCTTCCCTCTCAAGATTTTTCTTTTGTTAATCTCCCTCTCTCTCTCTCTCTTCTTCGCTCTGTCTCGCTCTCTCTCTCTCTCTCTCTCTCTCTCTCTCTCTCTCTCTCTCTCTCTCTCTCTCTCTCTCTCTCTCTCTCTCTCTCTCTCTCTCTCTGTCTGCCATCTCTTGCTCTCTCATCCCTCCCCTCCCCTCTTTCCTTCCTCCCCTCCTTTCCAAAACTTTCTGCGGAGAATAAGGACAACAGAGAACAAAAAGGAAAAGATAGGATGAAGGCAGATGGTGGGGACAGGAAGGGAGAACTCCTCTTTCGCTCGGCTCACACGTTTTCTCTTCCCTTGCCTTCATCCTCTGCTCTTCTCCCTTTTCTCTTCATAAGAAGAAAGGACAAATGAAAGGAACCGAAAGCTCAGGGAAAGCAAGACGCCCTCGCTCTCATCATCTGCCCCTTCCTCGACTTCATTGCTCTATTCCTTGTTCTTCTCTCCTGTCTCATTGGTGATCAGTGATAAACCAAGACGAGCTTGCCGTTCTTTCATTTTCTTTTTCTGGTGGAAAGCTAAGAAGCAGGAAGGAGAGGAAGGAAAGTGGAGAAATAGAAAGAGAAGCAAGAACGGAAAGAACAATACGCAGAAATGACAGAGAGGAAGGGAGAACTGCAAGCCCAGCAGAAGAAGAAGAAGATAGAGAGAGAGAGAGAGAGAGAGATGAAGATAAGATAAGGGTGAAAAGGTGAAAAGAATGAAAACAAAAATCTAACAGCAAAGTAGCTAAACAAAACCTTCTGGCCTACCCCTTCAACTCTAAACCACCCTAAACCCTCGGTACATTGAGATATAACGGCACAGTTCCCGTAGCATGCTATATCAGAAACCATTTATTCCTACGAGACGTACAACCGCCTAAAACACGGTGACAAAAAATAAAACAGCGAGGCATCTGAAAAGACTTTCTGGCCTTCCCCTTCAACTCTAAACCACTAAACCCTCGCTATATAAAGGCTTAACAGCACAGTTCCCGTAGCACGCTATGTCATTTCTTCTTACGAGACGCACAACATAAACCAAGGTTTCGTATACTTTTTGTAGTCAGGATGTGATATCCTGTTGCTTTGGACGAGTATTACGTAAGACTTTAAGCGCCTGTGGGTCTTGCGGATAATTGGAGAATAAGCATCATCCTTGACAAATGATAACCATGATGGGAGACCTGTGGGAAGCATTGAGAATGAAAAAGCAAGATACTTGCGAGCAATTACTTGCAGCCTGTTGGAAGGTCTCAGGAAATCGCGAAAGGACATTTGCTCACAGTATTCTCGTGTCCCTGGGGCTTAAAGTAAATGATTTTCCGCATTACCCTATGCGCTCGAATACTTCTGAGTCTCATGGTTCGTTCTCCGCTATCGGTATTTGATACGCCATACATTTATCCTATATACACACTTGATGTGGGCACCTATTCTACGTACTTTCTCTTTGCGTTTTGCTGACTGAGAGATGTTTTCGGGTGTGAAAAGGCCTTACGCGCCAACATCTGCTTCTGGACAACAAAGTAGAGATAATATGTTTTGTGAAGGGGGGGCCAAGACAGTGCTTAATCGACCCTGGGTTTGACGATTGAAGATTGAAGACGCCGGGGAACTCTCCCCGGATTGATGATGCTCCGGGGAGAGTTCCCGGGCATCTTCAATCTTCAACCTTCAAACACAGGGCCGATTAAGCGCTCCACCTGCTGCTTAATCGGCCCTTGGATTGAAGATTGAATATTGAATATGCCGGGGAACTCTCCCAGGAGTATCTTCAACCCCAGACCCCTGCCGATTAAGCACTTCATCTGCCTAGTCGGCCCAGGGTTGAGAATCCAGGATTGAAGGTGCTCCGGGGAGAGTTCCCGGGCATGTTCAATCTTCAAACCCAGGGCCGATTAAGCAGGCGGAGCGCTCAATCGGCCTTGAGGCCGAAGGATCAGGATTGAAGATTCTCGGGGAGAGTTCCCCGGCATCGTCAACCCGATTAAGCAGCTGGAGCCCTTACTCGGCCCTGGGGTCCAGTAGTTCAATATTTCATATGCTCTGCTAAAGTCTGTAGAATTTTCAAGCCCCCCTCCCAAAGACCCATCTGTATTTTGGTGTTTGGGATACCGTAAGCCAAAGCTAAATGAAAGGGAAGAAGTCCCTTTTTCCTCTGCCAATCTTCTTCCTCCCACTCCTCTCTTCCTCTCCTATTCCTTTCTTAGCATAGAGCATGGAGTGATGAGAGGGAAGGGGTGAAAGCGGATGAGAAAAGTGACAGAGAGGGCAGGGCGAAATCTTCATTTCCTTGCCTTTTTCGTCCCTCTCACCTCTCCTTCTCATCGTTCTCTTGCTTTCTCGTTTGAGAAGGATGTGGACAGGGCATGGAACAAGGCGAGGGAAGGGGGGGGGGGCGAAATCGAGTGAGAAAGGATGGAACAAGGAAGAAATGAGGAAAAATGGACAGGACAGGTCAGGTGTTTGGTTTGGCGACTACTATGTTGGCGGGCGGGGCTTGTCCGGCTTATAAAATCGGTTACGCCCTAATGACTTACCGTGGCTTACTAAGTGACTTAGGTGGCACTTAGCTTGTCCGCGGCATTAGCTTATAAGCGGACTTACGGACTTACGGACTTATGCAACTGGAGTTACAACTCCGAGCTAAGTCTGCCACCCGGGCACGACCACGACGCGAGCACTAGACGGCCACGACACGGCCACGACATTCCCACGACGCGGCCCCAGAGCAACGACACGGCCACGACACGGCCACGACATGCCCACGACATGCCCACGACACGCCCATGACGCAGCCCCGTGGCAAAGTGCCAAGCCGCCCGCGACACGGCCGCGACACGGCCACGACACGGCCACGACACGGCCACGACATGCACGCGACAGGGCCCCAGAACAACGACACGCCCACGACACGGCCACGACATGCCCACGACACGCCCACGACATGTCGAGAGGCCCGACAAACAGAACAGCGCACTCATTGAATAGAAAGTCTGCCGCGAACCAGTTAGCTAGGACTTAGCTAAGTCCACTTATATGGTACCACGGACGAAATTCCACGTTCCCACGAGCACGACTTATAAATGACTTAGCAACAACATATATTCTGGGTTATAACCCAAACGCAAGTGGCATTATAACTCTGCTATATTACTCATAAACGCTTATAAACATCTGGCTCAGTTACGTTGACTTATAAGACAGTTTGCCTGAGTTGTAAGACTGGAAGTCCTACTTGTAAGTGTATACATAAACCACTCAACCGCACCCCGCCAACATAGTACACGTACCTGGACCAGCAGAGCGACAAGCCCAAACCAAAGAGAAAAAGCAAATCCAAATCGCCCACCTCCCGCTCACCCATCTGAAAAAAAACAACAAAAATGCATCCGTAGCGAGTGTTCGCCTACGGTCAAATCGATCTACAGAGGTCCCGGCACATCCCTTGTCGAACAGGCAAAAAAGCAGAAACATAGCAAGGGGGGGTCGGGCTTGCCATTGGTGTTGGCATGTGGCCAAAACACCGCCACAAGGGGATCGTGTCCCCCTGCACCCTTCGGCTAGTCGTGCCAGCCAATCCCTTGACAGGCAAAATCCGACCACGACGTATCGACGCCTCCCCCCGCCACGAACCCGCCTTTTTCGTAGAAGCTGTCAACAGGCCCGATTTCGCCGATTCCGAACCGGCTGAAAACGACGACACACTCGCAACAGCATGTGAACAAGCGAGTGAGGGTACTCTGGGTGTGAAGTTACCGCAAAAACCTCGAGAAGAACTTGACCGAGAGTATCTTCGTCCGACAGCCCACCCAGGAAGCTGCCCGACACGACACCGCTTCGAGAGAAGGCGGCGAAGGCACTCCATGAGCACCCCCCCCAACACCTTCCCCCGAACAAAGAAACCCAATGGCACGGGACCAGTGGAGCAAGACCGCAAGAGTGCGGATGCCGTTAAGAGAATTGGCGGCACTCTCACCCCATCAGTATAAAAGGCCCACCAAACTGTAACCAACCAAAGTGACAAAGGTGACACCCCTCAGGGTATGGAGTTGGTCTCAGTAGGGGCACTACCTTACCCCTAGCTGAGTCCCTTCCATCGCCCACGTGGAGGCCTCCGCCGTCGGGGTGAGGAAACATGGCTCAGAAGAGGAAGCGAGAGATACCCTATCCCATCCCAATGTTGCTATCTCAGGGGCCTCCCGAATGCAGGGGCCTTTAGAGGCTAGAGCTTCCAGTAGCATCCAACCCTCCCTCCCAGCTCGACATGAGACATTGCCTCTCCTCCCCTCCCCTCACCTCTTCCTTTCCTCGCAGAAAGAGACAGACCATAGTCCGCAATCTTATAATGCCCTTCATTCTCCTTGCTTAACCTTGCCTTTTCTATCCCCCCACTTAATGGCAAAAGGAACAGAAGAGGAAAGGCTCATGGGCTGGACACGAGAAAAGCGAGAGCGGGGTCAAGGAAGAGAACGAACATGGAAAAGAAAGGAAGGAGAGCTAGAGGGAAGATAGAGAGATAGAGAGGAGAAATGAAGGACAAAGACCGTGGAAGAAAGGCGTGAGCAATGCTCGGGACATAAGTGTAAGGGGTGAGGAAAAGGAACAGTGGATAACAAAAACAAGTGTCCTGCTTGACCCCTTTTTGTTCTCCAAGCGGCCCTCTTTTCACCATCGCTTCCTTCTTCCTCTCCTTCATTGTTTTTGTTTCCTTCACCCTGTTCCCCTATCTGTCGCTCTTCCACTGTCTTCCTTCTTCCTCTTCTCCCTAATTGTTGTCTCCTTCTCTTTGCTTCTCTATCTGTCTCCATCTCTCTCACTCCGGTGCTCCCCGGCGTTTTCTGTTCAATTGCTCATCCTTTCTGACTTTACGAGGCGGACCCTGTACAAACGATGGGTCCTGTTCTGGACATGGTCCCGCACTGCCTCTTTCCACACACTCCAGACCCCTCTGAGCCGCCCCAAGAGTTTCGGGCGGCCTTCAGAGAGCGTCTCCCAGGGGCCTCCAAGAGCCCCCATATTGCCAAGAAGAAAAACCACACAGAGACATGTAGAGAAGTAGTTACGAGGAGCTGGAGAAGTCCTCCTTCCATCATATCATTCCCTTCATTCTCCTTGCTTAACCTTGCCCTTCTTCTACCCCCCCCCCTACTTAATGACAAAAGGAACAGAGGAAGAAAGGGCCGCAAAAGGGACACAAGAAAGGGAGAGTGCAGAAAGCGGGCGCACGAAGAGCGAAAACGAAAGGAAGGAGAAAGAAAGCTTCTTAAAGACAATAGCATTCCGAAGAACAACGAAATCCTGTCATTTATTGAAATACTGGATGGACTCGTTGATTCCTTTTCAAATGAAGGGTTCTATCGTTCACGGTGTTCCTTAGAACAGGAGGGCCTTTCAGGACAACGCCCTCATCTGTATTCAACATAGGCAGGGCTACCTCTGATTAAGAATACACGGAACGGTTCATTCTAAGAAAATAAACTCTCTCATTTCAATCGGAGCGGACGGACCCACTCATCTATCAAGAAAAGAGCCGAAAGCATTTGGGAGGAATTAAAATACGAATGAGGGGCTATCGCAGTATCCTTTTGTCTTCTGACACGGATTCTTTGACAGAAGGGGTTCCTGCCTCTTGTTTCTTTCAAGAAAGGGAGGCTTTCGAGTGGCAAGGGGCGAACTCACGCCCACCCCAGTCTTTGGGGCCACTCTGAAAACAGCTTGGAGAGGACAGTTGCTTCTCTCTCCTTTTTCTGTTTCTCTATCTCTTGCTCCGTGTCTGTCGTTCTCCTTCCCTCCTTCTGCGAATCTGCTTCTTTCAATATCCACCAGGGCCCCGCCGTTTTCGGGTTCCTTGAAGGGGCTCCCTGAAAGGGCCTCCCAGGGGTTTGAGAGAAGACCGCGAAAGGGCAAAAGGGGACACTTCTTGAAGGATGTTGAATGGCAAGTAAAAAACGGGAGGGGCGAGGAGGAAAGAGGAAAGAACAAGAAGAAGGAAGAGGGGAAGAGAAAGGAATGATGGCAGGAAGGAGGGAAGGAGGCAGAGAGGGAGAGAGACAGAGAGAGAGAGAGAGACAGAGACAAAGAGAAGAGCGCGAGAGAGAGAGAGAGAGAGAGAGAGAGAGAGAGAGAGAGAGCGAGAGCGAAAGAGAAAAAGATGGAGAGAGATACGATGAATAAAAGAACCACACTCAGCTATTTAAAGGGTGTGAAGATGCTCCGGGGAGAATTCCCGGGCATCTTCAATCTTCAATCTTCAAACACAGGGCCGATTAAGCACTCCACCTGCTGCTTAATCGGCCCTTGGATTGAAGATTGAATATTGAATATGCCGGGGAACTCTCCCCGGAGTATCTTCAACACCAAACCCCTGCCGATTAAGCACTTCATCTGCCTAACCGGCCCAGGGTTGAGAATCTAGGATTGAAGGTGCTCCGGGGAGAGTTCCCGGGCATGTTCAATCTTCAAACCCAGGGCCGATTAAGCAGGTGGAGCGCTCAATCGGCCTTGAGGCCGAAGGATCAGGACTGAAGATGCGCGGGGAGAGCTTCCCGGCATCGTCAATCTTTAAGCTTCCAACCCAGGGCCGATTAAGCAGCTGGAGCGCTTACTCGGCGATGGGGTCCAGTAGTTCAATATTTCATATGCTCTGCTAAAGTCCGTAGCATTTTCAAGCCCCCCTCCCAAAGACCCATCTGTATTTTGGTGTTTGGGATACCGTAAACCAAAGCTAAATGAAAGGGAAGAAGTCCCTTTTTCCTCTGCCAATCTTCTTCCTCCCACTCCTCTCTTCCTCTCCTATTCCTTTCTTAGCATAGAGCATGGAGTGGTGAGAGGGAAGGGGTGAAAGCGGATGAGAAAAGTGACAGAGAGGGCAGGGCGAAATCTTCATTTCCTTGCCTTTTTCGTCCCTCTCACCTCTCCTTCTCATCGTTCTCTTGCTTTCTCGTTTGAGAAGGATGTGGAAAGGAGGGAAGGGCAGGGCATGGAACAAGGCGGGCGAAGGCGGAACACAGAGAGGGGGGGGGGGCGAAATCGAGTGAGAAAGGATGGAACAAGCAAGAAATGAGGAAAAAAAGAAGAGGAAGCGAGAGATACCCTATCCCATCCCAATGTTGCTGTGTCTCAGGGGCCTCGGGAGTTGGCAGGGGCTCCCGGGAGCCTCCCGAATGTAGGGGCCTTTAGAGGCTAGAGCTTCCAGTAGCATCCAACCCTCCCTCCCAGCTCGACATGAGACATTGCCTCTCCTCCCCTCCCTCACCTCTTCCTTTCCTCGCAGAAAGAGACAGATCATAGTCCGCCATCTTATAATGCCCTTCCTTCTCCTTGCTTAACCTTGCCTTTTCTATCCCCCCACTTAATGGCAAAAGGAACAGAAGAGGAAAGGCTCATGGGCTGGACACGAGAAAAGCGAGAGCGGGGTCAAGGAGGAGAACGAACATGGAAAAGAAAGGAAGGAGAGCTAGAGGGAAGATAGAGAGATAGAGAGGAGAAATGAAGGACAAAGACCGTGGAAGAAAGGCGTGAGCAATGCTCGGGACATAAGTGTAAGGGGTGAGGAAAAGGAACAGTGGATAACAAAAACAAGTGTCCTGCTTGACCCCTTTTTGTTCTCCAAGCGGCCCTCTTTTCACCATCGCTTCCTTCTTCCTCTCCTTCATTGTTTTTGTTTCCTTCACCCTGTTCCCCTATCTGTCGCTCTTTCACTGTCTTCCTTCTTCCTCTTCTCCCTAATTGTTGTCTCCTTCTCTTTGCTTCTCTATCTGTCTCCATCTCTCTCACTCCGGTGCCCCCCGGCGTTTTCTGTTCAATTGCTCATCCTTTCTGACTTTACGAGGCGGACCCTGTACAAACGATGGGTCCTGTTCTGGACATGGTCCCGCACTGCCTCTTTCCACACACTCCAAACCCCTCTGAGCCGCCCCAAGAGTTTCGGGCGGCCTTCAGAGAGCGTCTCCCAGGGGCCTCCAAGAGCCCCCATATTGCCAAGAAGAAAAACCACACAGAGACATGTAGAGAAGTAGTTACGAGGAGCTGGAGAAGTCCTCCTTCCATCATATCATTCCCTTCATTCTCCTTGCTTAACCTTGCCCTTCTTCTACCCCCCCTACTTAATGACAAAAGGAACAGAGGAAGAAAGGGCCGCAAAAGGGACACAAGAAAGGGAGAGTGCAGAAAGCGGGCGCACGAAGAGCGAAAACGAAAGGAAGGAGAAAGAAAGCTTCTTAAAGACAATAGCATTCCGAAGAACAACGAAATCCTGTCATTTATTGAAATACTGGATGGACTCGTTGATTCCTTTTCAAATGAAGGGTTCTATCGTTCACGGTGTTCCTTAGAACAGGAGGGCCTTTCAGGACAACGCCCTCATCTGTATTCAACATAGGCAGGGCTACCTCTGATTAAGAATACACGGAACGGTTCATTCTAAGAAAATAAACTCTCTCATTTCAATCGGAGCGGACGGACCCACTCATCTATCAAGAAAAGAGCCGAAAGCATTTGGGAGGAATTAAAATACGAATGAGGGGCTATCGCAGTATCCTTTTGTCTTCTGACACGGATTCTTTGACAGAAGGGGTTCCTGCCTCTTGTTTCTTTCAAGAAAGGGAGGCTTTCGAGTGGCAAGGGGCGAACTCACGCCCACCCCAGTCTTTGGGGCCACTCTGAAAACAGCTTGGAGAGGACAGTTGCTTCTCTCTCCTTTTTCTGTTTCTCTATCTCTTGCTCCGTGTCTGTCGTTCTCCTTCCCTCCTTCTGCGAATCTGCTTCTTTCAATATCCACCAGGGCCCCGCCGTTTTCGGGTTCCTTGAAGGGGCTCCCTGAAAGGGCCTCCCAGGGGTTTGAGAGAAGACTGCGAAAGGGCAAAAGGGGACACTTCTTGAAGGATGTTGAATGGCAAGTAAAAAACGGGAGGGGCGAGGAGGAAAGAGGAAAGAACAAGAAGAAGGAAGAGGGGAAGAGAAAGGAATGATGGCAGGAAGGAGGGAAGGAGGCAGAGAAGGAGAGAGACAGAGAGAGACAGAGACAAAGAGAAGAGAGAGGGAGCGAGAGAGAGAGAGAGAGAGAGCGAGAGAGGGAGAGACAGAGAGAAAGCGAGAGCGAAAGAGAAAAAGATGGAGAGAGATACGATGAATAAAAGAACCACACTGAGCTATTTAAAGGGTGTTAAGTCTTTTAGAGAGCCCATAATTTGAACATTTTGAATAATTGAATTCAGGTCTTCATTTTTTATAGTATTTTGAATTCAGGTCTTCATTTTTTCATAATATTTGGGAGGCTCAAGATATCACATTGGGCGCAATCACTGTAACTGAACGATGCAAACAGTTTTAGTTATGGTTACCGCAAAATATTAAACTGTAGGGTGGAGACCAGAGACCTCAATCATACGATTTGTTTACAAAAATGCACTTCTTGTAGCCTGGTAAAGATCTTGAAGCATTGAAAAAGTAAGACTGCAACAACGTTAAGGAACGTTGTTGTTTTGCAAAACCTTAAAGCACCATCATTGCTTTAACGAAAAGGTTCGATTTGAACCTTGATATGTCCTCAACATCAAAAAACGAAAGGTTTGTTTATCAACCTGGTGCGCCTGCGTTTTTGCGTAAACCCTAGTGTGTCCTAAACTTCAAAAACGACGGGATTTTTGTAAGCCTGGGTGTGCCCCCATCCTCGAAAACGAAGGTGTGTTTGTAAACACGTTCAAGCGAAAGGGTTTTAATTTGTTGTAAACCCTAGCATAGGGTTTTTGTCAGCCCTAGCGTGCCCTCAACCTCAAAAACGAAAGCTCCTTTTAAATATTAAAATCTCTTAACATCCTTAAAACCTAGAAAATTTCAGCGTAGAAGAAGGCAAGGATTTTTCCAATCTAAAAAGGTGTCCCGGGGTCTCAGGGTTAGGGGGTAGGCGCTGAGGCTCTTAGGAGCTTAGGAGCTTAGGGTTTAGGGTTTAGGGTTTAGGTTTAAGGATTTCGGAGCCTAGGAGTATAGGGTTTGATTTAAGGTTTAAGGGTAGGCGCTTAGGCGCTTAGGAGCTTAGGAGCTTAGGAGGGTTTAAGGATTTAGGGGGTAGGCACTTAGGTGCTTAGGACCTCAGGAGCTTAGGGTTTAGGGTTTAAGGGTTTAGGGGTTTAGGGGTTTAGGGGGTAGGCGCCGAGGAGCTTAGGAGCTTTGGAGCTTAGGGTTTAAGGATCTACTAGTGCAGGGGGTAGCTTAGGAACTGGTTTAAGGTTTTAAGGGTTGAAGAAGTAGGCGCTTAGGCGCCTAGGAGCTTGATTTAAAATAGAAGAAAATCCTTAAAATCCGTAAAAAATAAAATCCGAGGCGCCGAATTTGGTTTTAGGAGAAGCCCCAAACGATTTAAATTTTTAAAAATCCTTAAAATCCATAAAAAATAAAATCAAAATAATTTATTTTTTAAGGATTTTAAGGATTTTATTCGATTTTAAAATGCATAAAATCCTTAAAAAATAAATTCGGCCTCTGATTTTATTTTTTAAGGATTTTATGCATTTTAAAATAGAAGAAAATCCTTAAAATCCTTAAAAAATAAAATCCGAGGCCGAATTTGGTTTTAGGAGAAGCCCCAAACGATTTAAATTTTTAAAAATCCTTAAAATCCATAAAAAATAAAATCAAAATAATTTATTTTTTAAGGATTTTAAGGATTTTATTCGATTTTAAAATGCATAAAATCCTTAAAAAATAAATTCGGCCTCTGATTTTATTTTTTAAGGATTTTATGCATTTTAAAATAGAAGAAAATCCTTAAAATCCTTAAAAAACAAAATCCGAGGCCGAATTTGGTTTTAGGAGAAGCCCCAAACGATTTAAATTTTTAAAAATCCTTAAAATCCATAAAAAATAAAATCAAAATAATTTATTTTTTAAGGCTTTTAAGGATTTTCTTCTATTTTAAAATGCATAAAATCCTTAAAAAATAATTTCGGCCTCTGATTTTATTTTTTAAGGATTTTATGCATTTTAAAATAGAAGAAAATCCTTAAAATCCTTAAAAAAATAAAATCCGAGGCCGAATTTGGTTTTAGGAGAAGCCCCAAACGATTTAAATTTTTAAAAATCCTTAAAATCCATAAAAAATAAAATCAAAATAATATATTTTTTAAGGCTTTTAAGGATTTTCTTCTATTTTAAAATGCATAAAATCCTTAAAAAATAATATCAGAGGCCGAATTTATTTTTTAAGGATTTTATGCATTTTAAAATAGAAGAAAATCCTTAAAATCCTTAAAAAATAAAATCCGAGGCCGAATTTGGTTTTAGGAGAAGCCCCAAACGATTTAAATTCTTAAAAATCCTTAAAATCCATAAAAAATAAAATCAAAATAATTTGTTTTTTAAGGATTTAAGGATTTTATTCGATTTTAAAATGCATAAAATCCTTAAAAAAATAAATTCGGCCTCTGATTTTATTGTTTAAGGATTTTATGCATTTTAAAATAGGAGAAAGGCCGAATTTGGTTTTAGGAGAAGCCCCAAACGATTTAAATTTTTAAAAATCCTTAAAATCCATAAAAAATAAAATCAAAATAATTTTTTTAAGGATTTTAAGGATTTTATTCGATTTTAAAATGCATAAAATCCTTAAAAAATAAATTCGGCCTCTGATTTTATTTTTTAAGGATTTTATGCATTTTAAAATAGAAGAAAATCCTTAAAATCCTTAAAAAACAAAATCCGAGGCCGAATTTGGTTTTAGGAGAAGCCCCAAACGATTTAAATTTTTAAAAATCCTTAAAATCCATAAAAAATAAAAGCAAAATAATTTATTTTTTAAGGATTTTAAGGATTTTATTCGATTTTAAAATGCATAAAATCCTTAAAGAATAAATTCGGCCTCTGATTTTATTTTTTAAGGATTTTATGCATTTTAAAATAGAAGAAAATCCTTAAAATCCTTAAAAAATAAAATCCGAGGCCGAATTTGGTTTTAGGAGAAGCCCCAAACGATTTAAATTTTTAAAAATCCTTAAAATCCATAAAAAATAAAATCAAAATAATTTATGTTTTAAGGCTTTTAAGGATTTTCTTCTATTTTAAAATGCATAAAATCCTTAAAAAATAATATCAGAGGCCGAATTTATTTTTTAAGGATTTTATGCATTTTAAAATCGAATAAAATCCTTAAAATCCTTAAAAAATAAATTATTTTGATTTTATTTTTTTATGGATTTTAAGGATTTTTAAAAATTTAAATCGTTTGGGGCTTCTCCTAAAACCAAATTCGGCCTCGGATTTTATTTTTTTAAGGATTTTAAGGATTTTCTTCTATTTTAAAATGCATAAAATCCTTAAAAAATAAAATCAGAGGCCGAAATTATTTTTTAAGGATTTTATGCATTTTAAAATAGAAGAAAATCCTTAAAAGCCTTAAAAAATAAATTATTTTGATTTTATTTTTTATGGATTTTAAGGATTTTTAAAAATTTAAATCGTTTGGGGCTTCTCCTAAAACCAAATTCGGCCTCGGATTTTGTTTTTTAAGGATTTTAAGGATTTTCTTCTATTTTAAAACCCTCTGGGCCCACAGAGCATTCCTTGACTTGGGTTGCCTGTTGAGGGGGTTGGGACCCCAGAGGGCGGCACTAAGATGGGCTCCTCCTCCCATCGATGAGCACCCTCCCCCCTGCTGCCCTTGTCCCTCTGTGGGGTGACAGTGCCCATTCTCCTTGTGCAGCCTTTTTGTTCCTTCGGCTGTGCGTGCCCCCTGTGCCTTTGTGCCATGGCTGCCCTCTTCCCGCAACTCAAAACATCTTTGAGTGGCACCTTGAACATGCTCTTCAGGTTACTTGTGGCCAGATCCGTTATTGATCTTGCGGGTGGCGATTTTGAAGCACTGCCTGACGACCTTCGTGACTATGGATGTGACTTGCAGTTTTCGGGGGCTTCCCCTGCTGCTTGTGGCTGGACCATTGCCAGTGCCTTGCACGTCATGCGGGATACCTTCGAGTCTTGGCCAACCTGCGAGCTTGCACAAGCTGCGCGTGAGGCGGTGCCCGGTTCCGATGGTCAGATGCCCTTGAATGCATACCTTATTGGTGTGCTGGGCTCTGCCATCTTTGCCAAAGGCCTTCGTGCCTCGGGTGCCCACAAATCCGCGCGCTCTGTGAAGGACAAAGTCCTGCGCACACTGGCTCACCTCGGTTGCCACGCGTCTGACATCGTCTCCCCAGCCACGAAGGCAGGAAAGGTCCTACATGATCAATTGGCTCGGCAATCCAGACCGGCGGCTAAGCGCACTCTCATTAACAAGTTCAATGGTGCCACGCCACGGATGGCCGTCAAGGCTAATCGTGCCTGGATCCCCAAGCGCCAAGTGATGGATGGGTTGCTCTCCGCCCCTCTTGTTGGACACTTCACGGCCTCCAGAATCTGGCAGATATTCCGGGCCCATGTACAGTATCCACATGACCTCAATCTTGAGCTGTGTTTGACGGGACCCGGGGCCCGTACGGGGTTGTGTTGGCTGTTTCAACACCCCCCTGCCCTCAACAAATATCTCGCCGATCATGACACTACTCTGTTTTTCACGAACCTGCTTTTGCGCCTTCGGCCGTATGTGCAGCGCTGTGATTTCCTACGCCCAAACCTCGGAGATTCAGCCAGCTTCCGGCAAGCCAAAGCTGTAGTGCTTCAGCACCTTCTCACCCTTGAGGGCCTCGCGTACGCCGCCTGTGAATTGTCTAAGTTCATCAATATGGTCCTCTCCTCTCCCCTGCCTGCAGACTAGCCTGCAGACTAGCATGGCGCACAAAAATGTCCAGCGTTGCTGCTCTTTCACCTTTTTCCTTTTTCTCTTTTTCTTTGCGTGCACACTGGTACAGACAGCCAGGGGACGCATGTTCCCGCCGGCCGTCGTGCACACACATACCCACTCTCTTCTTTCTCACACGTTGTTTGGCGCGGTTTCTCCGTTCTCCTTGCGTGCACACTGGGACAGACAGCCAGGGGACGCATGTACTCGCCGGCCGTCGTGCACACACATACACCCTCCCCCCCTTCTCACTCTTCGCTTGGCGCGGCTTCTCCTTTTTTGTTTTTTTTTGTTTTTTTTCTGTGCGTACACACTGGGACATACAGCCAGGGGACGCATGTTCTCGCCGGCCGTCGTGCACACACATACCCACTCTCTTCTTTCTCACACGTAGTTTGGCGCGGTTTCTCCGTTCTCCTTGCGTGCACACTGGGACAGACAGCCAGGGGACGCATGTACTCGCCGGCCGTCGTGCACACACACACACACAAACTCTCCCTCTCTCTCTCTCTCTCTCTCTCTCTCTCTCTCTCTCTCTCTCTCTCTCTCTCTCTCTCTCTCTCTCTCCCTTCCCTCGCTCTCTGGCCCCGGGGCTTGGGGTGCGTGTGCGAGGTGGCCACGTCCCACCCCCGGTTTTCTGCCTCCTCTCTCCCTCTCCTTCACTCCTTGCCTCCGGGGGTGGGGTGCGTGTGCGAGGTGGCCACGTCCCACCCCCCCCTCCCTTCCCTCTTCCTCCTCCTCCTTCCCCTTGCCCTTCCTCTCTTTCTTCTTCTTCTTCCTTCTTCCTGCTCTTCTCTCCGCGTTCTTCCGGCTTGAGCCATGTTCAGTTCGTTTTTTGGGTTCTTGGGGTTCTTTTAGCTGCTGTCTTGTTCTGGGCCCCCGATTTCTTCTCCCCTACGTAAGCTTGGCTGTTCCAGCCAACGTTGTGCGAGCCAGGGTTACTTCGCCGCAATCGTAGGTGTGGCTCTTGCATGTCTGGCCGCATGTATGCCAATATGCTTCCTGTCTGCATGTGCCGTGCATCTTGCTGCGGGCCACGCTAGGTCCATTGTGCGAAGCTTTTTGGCTGTTCTCATGTTGTGCCTCTTGCACCCAAGTGCTCCCTGCTTTCAACTGACCAAGACCTTGAGCGGTGAAAAGGCGTGACCACGCTTCCACTGTAGTGAAGGCCGATGTTGCCTGTTTGCTGCGGCATATCCCGTTGCAGTCTTCTTTGAGCCGCTATGTTCCTTCCTTTAAGGCACATTGTTTTTTTCACCCATGTTTTTTTTTCTCCTTTCCCTAGCCAGCCGCTCGAAGTGCGGGCTCCAATGCAGGCTCCCTGAGCTCTTGCAGTGCTCATGCATTGTGGGCATCGTGTTTGCGTATGTCTCTGTGTGTGTGTGTGTGTGTGTGTTCCCCCCCCTTTTTTTTTTTTTTTTCTTTTCTTTCTCGTCCACACGCTACTTCACTCTTCATCTTCCTCCTCACTCCTTCATCTACTCTTTTTTTTTTTTTTTTTTCTTTTTTTTTTTTTTTTTTTTTCTCCTTCTGTCCGTTTGGTCTGCTGGGCGTTGTCTTTTTCTTTCACTAGTCCCCACTTTTGGTTCCTGTTCTCCTGCCCTTTGGCCTGGCCTCTTAGTTCCCATGACCCAGCCTGCCTCATCCACGACTGTCTTTGCAGGCCCGTCCTCGCCCTGCTCGCCCTTCTCCGTGCCCTGGTGGTCGGAGTAGGCCTCCCCCCCCCCCCCCGCCTTCGGCTCGGTCGTGCTACCTCTTCCCCCAGTTCGTCCTTTTTCTTTTTTTCTTTCTCTCCTCCTCTTTTTTTTTTTGTTCTTTTCTCCTCCTCCTTTTTTTTTTTTTTTGCCGTGTTCTCGGTGGTCCGTTCTAGCCCTCTTGAGGGTTCGCTCCCCCCACTCTCCGCTCACTGGCTTGTTAAGGCAAGCCTTGCTCTCCGGTTTGGTCTGGGTTCGTTGGACAGGGTTGGCCTTGCCGACCCCTCTCTGCAAACTCTGGTTTGTCCCTGTCTTTTCGCCCTGCCCCTCAGATCCCCTTTTTCGCCGCGAACTGGGTGGTCTGGGTTTGGCCCTGTCTCTCGCCTTGCCCTCCTCCTCGCCCTCCCTCTCCCTCCCTCCTGCCTCCCTTCCCCCCCCCCGGGAAGGCCTTGCTGCTCCCTCTCTTCTGTCTCGCCAGACCCCCTTTCCCGCCTCGCTCTGGGTGGTCTGGGTTTGCCTGCTCTCCTTTTCGGCGGCCTCCTAGCCGCGCTCCCCCTCCGGTTCCGCCGGTTCCCTCTCCTACCCCGCCGGTCCACGTAGGCCTCCTCTTTGGGTTTAAGTCCCGTTTGCCCCTGTCTTTTTGCCCTGCCCCTCAGACCCCTTTTCTCGCCGCGAACTGGGCTGCTGCCCTTCCCTCCCTCCTGCCTCCCTTCTGCAGCTTGGTCGGGAGGGCATCTTGCCCGCCAGTCCTCCGTACACTGCTCCCTGCCCCCTCACTTTCAGGGTAGGCCTTGCTCCTCCTTCTCTTCTGTCTCGCCAGCCCCCCCTTCTCGCCGCGAACTGGGTGGTCTGGGTTTGCCCATCTCGCAGTCTCCTGCCCCGCCCCCTGTCTCCTTGGGCGGTCCAGGTAGTCCATGCTCTTCGGCTTTAAGTTCCGCCTCGCTGCCATTCCGCCCCTTTCGCCGCGTACTCTAGTTTGCCCTATGTTTTTGCCCGGCCACCGCAGTCCCCTTTTTTTTTTTTTTTTTTTTCTCGCCGCGTACTGGGCGGTGGCTGTGGCCCTGTCTCGCCCTTCCCTCCCCTCTCATCTGTTCTGGCAGGCTCCTTGCTTGTCTTTCCCTCCACCTCCCTCCCTCCCGCCTCCCCCCTACCTGTCTCCGCATACTGGTGGTCAGGGTTGGCCGTGCTCCTTCTCGCCTTCCCTCTCGCCTCCCTTCCCTCCTGGCTATCAGGGTAGGCCATGCTCCTCCTCTCCCCTGTCTCGCCAGACCCCCTTTCTCGCCGCGAACTGGGTGGTCTGGGCCCTTCTCGCGGGCTCCTTCCCCTGCCCCTCCCTTTCCTGCCGTTACGGCGGTCCCTCTCCTGCCCGTACCCGGTCTTTCGAGTGGTCCAGGTAAGCCATGCTCCTCCCTCTCTTGGGTTCGCCAGACCCCCCCCTCTCGCTGCGAACTGGGCTCTGGTTTGCCGCTACGGTTTTTTTTTTTTGTTTTCTCCCTCCCTCCTGCTTCCCCCCCCCGAGAGGTCGCCAATGCTCCTCCTTTCGCTCGCCCTTCCTTCTCTGCCGGGCGGTCTGCCCTTCCCCCCCTCCCCCCGTCTTGCTTGGCGGTCTGTCCTTCCCCCCCCTCCCCCCGTTTTTTTCTTCTTCTTTTTCTTTCTTTTTTCTTTTCTTTTCTTTCTTTTTTCTTTCTTTTTCTTTTTCTCTTTTTCTCTCTTTTTTTTTTACTCCTTCTCCTCTCTTCCTTCGTTTCCTTCGGCCTTTTCCCGTTCCCACCCTTGCACACTTGCAGCCCCGCAGTGAGTTCTTGGCCCAATTGTTTTCTAGTTCACTGAGTGCGTCCGCCCTACTTGCCTCCCATGGATCAGGACCTCCGCCAGTCAGCCCACCGGGCTCTGCGCATGGGCTTGCTTCTTGCAGAAAGGAGTATTGACCACTTGCTCCCAGCCGTGCACCCTACTTCTGAGCCCGCGCAGCCGACCCGCCCCGTGACTGTGCAGCATCCCGCGCCCCGCCGCAGAAGCCGCTCCCGCTCCAGATTCTCCGACCCGGGCCTGGCCCCTAAATCCAGAGCCCAGCCAGTGAGACGCCCCAACTTCCCTCCTGACCGTGCGGTTGCCATGGCCAACCGGGGCACAACTGCCCGTGCAGCCTCGCAGCCAGCTGCCCGACCTCCACGTGCCAGCCCGGCACAGATACCCTCCCCAGCCCGGAGCCCACGCCCGCGCACCGTGTTCGATTCTGCCCCATCTTTGCGCCAAGCTCACAACCGTGCACAATCCCGGCAGCCACGGCCGGCTAACCGGCACCATGCCATGACTCCTCGCTTGCCACCCCGCCGGTCCCCGCCTTCAACAGGCAGTTCAGTGCCTGCGGCTTCGCAGCCCTCGCCGCTTACTATGGCTTCCATGGCCCTCCCGCCCGGCCTTTTCATTCGGGGGCTTCCCTCGCAGCCCTCTCCTGCACACCTCCACGCTGTCTATGCACATGTGTCTGGTCTCTCCTCTACACTGGCAAGCATCACTACAGGCCTCCAACTGACCCCACTTACCAGGCGCCGCGGCCACTCACCTGGTTTTTTCCTGTCGCATGTGGCCTTCAGCAATCCAAGCCTGTGCGTGCGTATCATGCAAGAGCTTCAGCGCAACAATACCCCCGACCGTAAGGGCCGGGTTGCTCTGGCCACCCCTGCTGGCTTGCTCAAGGTTGCACTAGCCCTGCCCGATCCGTCCAATGCTCTCCGTGATTCCCCAGCTTCTGCGGCGCCGGCCCCCTGCTCGGCCTCTCCTGGTCCCCGTGTTCCGGCTCCTCCTGCCAGAGGTCCTGCCCGTGCTGCCACGGTCCCGCCTACCCCGGATTCGGCTACACCCACATCGCCCCCCCCAACGGTCTCCTTCGTTGCGACACTCTACGACGAGGGCCGTGAATGCGTCTGTTGCCGCCAGGACTTCCTCGATGGCGAGCACCTTGAACGCCTGCGCTGTCTGCACATTATGCATTCCGATTGCCTGCAAAGATGGCGCGCCTCTGAGCACTCGCGCGGCAGGTGTCCGGAATGCAACACCCAGGTCCTGTAGCGTGCCCCAGGAGGGCGTGCAAGGCAGCCCAATTTTGCTCCTGCTATCGGGCTCACAACAGTTTTGCTCCTGCCATCCTATGCCTGCGGGCTCACTCCAGATTCACCCTTCGCTCCGCTGCGTGCTTGGAAAACGTCTCTCTTGCTATAAGAGCTGGTTTCCCTTACAGCCATTAGCGACCTGCAAGGGCTTGGTGCACCGTCACGTTTGGCTTGCTTGTGCTTGTCCTGCTCTTGGCGGCCATTTGGCTCAAGCCCCTCTCTTCCTTCTGCTCCCCCTTCTGTCTCTTCCTCCCCTCCTTGTTGTCCTTTTCCTTCTCTCCTTCCTCCTCTTCTCCTTGTTTCTCGCCCCTCCCCTTGCCCCCGCCCGCTCCCACTCCATGGACCTTCTCAGCGATGGCAGTGCTGGCTCCTCGTCAGCCTCGGAGTCTGATGCTCCTGCAGCCCACCCAGTGGCTCTCCCCGCAACCAGGCTCAATGCACGCGTGGGCCTCCGCACTTCCTTGCCGCACTTTGCGGGCTCATGCCTCGGTGACGATATGTCCTGGAAGGGCTCCCGTGTCCTCCGCGTTGCGTGCCTCCAATGCGGCAGCGCTGGCCGTGATCGGTTCCAGTGGGGCCTCTGGCACGGTCAAGGCCTCGCGTCCCTTGGGGCCGATGTGGGCTTGCTCAGTGAAACAGCCCTCATCTCCGGTTCACAGCACGCGTTCGCTTGCAAAGGCCTCCTTGCAGCTGGTTACCATGCCGTCAGCCATGGTCAACCTTCCTCCTCCCCCGGCCGTGGAGCTGGCTCAGGCGTTCTCCTAGCGGTTCGTTCGGCCTACGCAGGGCGCTGGGCTGACATAGCTCGAGACCAGTTTGGCAGAGGGCTGGCTGCCACTATCACGTCGGAGTCGGGGACCTCCATTCGTTTCGTCGCGGTCTATGGCCCGGTCGGGGCCTGCCTGCCTGGTTTTACCACTCCCTGTCAGCTAGAAGCGGAGGCTCGACTCAAATCCTTCGTAGCCGAACAAGTCGCGGAGGCGGTCTCCTCGCAGTGCCTGTTGGTTGTCGGCGGTGATTTGAACTCCTTCTGCTCCGACCCCCTCGACCACTGGGGCGGCTCATACTGCGTGCGTCCCGAGTGTCTTGCTGTGCACCTTTCTTCCCTAGGCCTCCAGGACACTCTCCGCATCCGCCACCCAGACCTTCGCGTTTTCTCCTTTTTCTCACATGCAGGCTCGGCGAGCCGTCTGGATGCAGCCTGGCTCCTACCCAGCCCCTCGGTTGAAGTCAATGTCCTCAACTCTGCTATAGTATGGCGATGGCCGCGTCGTGCAGACCACGCGCCTGTCTTGGTGGATCTCTCTGTGTGCATTCCTACCATTCCAGATTCGCCCCCTGCATCTCACGCTTGGCGTTCCCTGGTCTCCCGGATAGACCGTGACCTCCCTGCTCATGTGCTGGCGCAGCTCGGCAAGCACGAAGCCTCCCTCCATCACATTGCGGCTGTTTTGACGGCCGTAGCTGATTCCTGGCACTCTGTCCCCGCCCCTGTCTGCGAAGGCTTGGACGGCGTTTTGGGACGCCCTTCCCCTGCTCTTTCACACGCGTCGGCCTCCCAATTAAGTGAAGCATTCACCGCCTTGTCCCATGCCCTACTTGCTTGCCTCCCAGTGTCCCCTCCCTGCGGGGACCGACAGGCCCGCAAGTTGTCGGACGCCTGGCATGCCTGTCTGCTGGAACTCCGGCGCCTTCGCCGCTCTATTCTGGATGCCATCCCCAGCTTACCCGGGCCTTTCTTGGACCTCCGCCAATTTCCCTTGGATGCTGCTTGTTCTCTCTGGTCCAAAGCTCACCACCTTGACACTCCCACACGCTCCCGGCCCCGGCCCCCCGCCGCTCCATGGGACCAGTTTGGCTCGCGCCCTGAACAGTGGGCCCTTGATTTGGGTTTCCCCCCTGCGGTTGCTGCCATGGCACCTCTATGCAAAGACGCTTCAGTCTCTAGTTCTCAGCCTCGCCCCACAGCATGCTCACCCTCCATCGCCTGGGATCCTCTCCGCGACAGCTCCCGGGCAGTGCCTGCGGAATGCGTTCTCCTACTCACGGACTGGATCACGGAGGCCAGCAAACGTCAATCCACCGCAGCGTCGCGCAAGTTTGCATCCCTGCGCCATCAGCGCCTCCACCTCCTCCGCTCCGGCAATATCCGTTCCTGGGCCTGTCGCATGCGGGCTACGTCCTCCCCCTGTGCTCGGTTCTCCCCTGATTGGGTCACCGATCCCGATGACTCCCGCCGCCGCCCTAGCAGCACGTCGGATGTTCTCCTTGGTGCCAGACAGCAGTGGGCCCGTCTCCTTCAAGAGCCTCAGACGCCTTGGGCGCACGATGCTGTCCTTTCCTTCTCTTCCAGCACATCAGCCAACCGTGGTGCAGTCAACTTCTCCTCACTCACCTGTGCGCCTCCGGGTTCGCCACTGGCGCTCATTGGAGATGCAATGCTGCGCCCTGGCCCCTGGCGTCTCCTCCCATTTCCGCCAAACTCCGCCTCTTTCCTGCCCGGCCCGTGCGTGGTCTGTTTTGGCGGGTGGCTGCTCACCCAAAGTGATGGTTGGTGGTGGGCGCGCCGCCCTGCCCCCTGCCCAGGCCCTCCCCACCTTGTGGTTGCTCTGGGCCGCTTCTCTGGTCAGGACTTACTCCTCGACCATTTCCGTTGGCCTGATCCCCACGTCTGCCTCGTGGTACGAGTCTGGTCCCCGCCGTGCACCTCCTTTGTGGCCCCCACTTCCGCTTCAGAGCGCCTTTCCCTCATGTCCAAATTTCGGCATTCCCGGCCTGGGTGCAGTGGGTGGAAGCTCTGCTACCTTGAAGCCTTCCCGCTGTGGGTTCAGGACCTCTTCTGGTTTGCGGTGGACCTGCAGCGCGCGACGGGGTGTGTCTCTTCCTCCCTGCACCTTGCCGAGCAACTCCACCTCCCCAAGCCCTCAGGTGGCTGGCGCCCTCTTTCCATGTTGGAGGAGGCCTTTAAGGCCATTGAATCCCCCGTCGCCTCCAGACTTAGCTCCTCCCGCTCCTTGCTGTGTGCAGACGCGCCGTACAGCGAATTGAACCGGGCTTACTCGCGTGGCGTTGCTGCGGCCTCCGAGGTCCTTTACACGGATGTCCTCGTGTGCGAAGACGCAATCCGGCACGACCTCCCTCTTCTCCGTGTCCCTGCTGACTTCGAGAAGTTCTTCAACACCCTGCAACTCTCCCAGATCGATGCCCTCCAACAAGGCCGGGGTCTGCCCGATAGTGTCCGCAGACTGCACAACTCACTGTTCTCTGCGGGCTCCGTCGTGCTCGACACTCGTGTCGGTCTCACCGCCCCTGTTCTGGTTTCCCGCGGTGTGCCGCAGGGCGCTGTCTCATCTCCAGAGGTCTCCCGCGCTGCTCAAGATCCCATCCTTCGTTTGCGTGTGCGTGATGGCGCTGCCTACTGCTCCAGCGCTGGTAGGCGGGTGGTTGCCGCCGGCTATGTCGACGACGTGGAACACTATGGGAGCGGCCTTCGTGACCTCCCGCCCATCCTGGACAGCCTCTCTCTTGGCAGCCGCGCTACGGGTGTCGGCTACGCTTGGTCCAAGTTTTCGGCTTTTGCTTCGGACTGGGACTCCCACCTCCCGCTCGTTCAAGACCCGCGCATCCGCGCTGACTCTGCTACGGTGCACAGTTGGGACATTTGGCATGGTGGCATGCGTGAGTTCTCTCTTCCCCGGTCCAACCGCGACGACGTCGATAAACTCCTGGGTAAACGGGGATCCATCTCCGATCGTCATGGGCCTGCCTCCTTCGACCTACTCGAAAAGCTGGAAGCCACGCGTCGACGTCTCTCTTCTAAATGCGCCTCCTGGGACGAGGTCCGGGCGTTGACCCAGTGGATATCAGGGGGTTCTCTCAACTATGCTCCTCTCGTGGGTATACCTCCACCTGCCGCGCTTCATCGCGAGGACGCGGCGCTGCACCAGCTCGTGCATGCTTGTTTGGGCACTAGGGTCACAGCCGAGCGTGTCAGCCTTTCGGCTCCCCGCTCCGTCGGTGGGCTTGGCTTCCCCCTTGTCTCGGAGATGCTTGTCGCTGCCACTGCCTCCGACCTCCTGTGCCTCCTCAACGGGTCCTCTCAAGCCGCGCAGCTGGCCAGAGACTCCCTGAAGCAAGCCTTGGAGTGTGCCCCCAACGAGCTCGGGGCTCACGACGGCCTTGTCACTAAAGCAGTCCAGTTCCTGGCGGGGTATGGCCTGTACCTGAACGTCTCCACGGACCGCTTTGTGTGCCGCGTGCTAGACTGCCTCGCCCCTCCCACCACGCACCCCCTCGTAGGCCCCTTCCAGCCTGCGTTGTTTCAGTCGTCGGCCCGTTTCGCCCGGGTTGGGGTGCTGGCAAACTCCATCCGTACGGCTTGGGTGTCCTTAGTGCGCTCAGGCACTCCTCAGGATGCTTGGAGCCAATCTGCCACGTGGGCCGCGGTTCTCCCGCAGTTCTCCCCCGTCTCTTCCCAGGAATGCGCTCGGGCGGCTGCTTCGGCCCTGTCTCAATCCCGCGCCGACTGGCAAACGGAATGCTTGTTATTCCAAACCGGCCCCGCTCCGGATCTTCCTGAAGAGTGGTCATCCTCTTCCTGGCTCTCCCCGTGGGCCACGGACTCTGACCCCCGCTCAATGCATCTTTTGCATCAAGTGGCGGTCCCTTGTTCGGAGGACTATGGCCTTTTCGGTGACGGTAGTTACTCCCGCTTGCGCGGTGCTTCCTTCTGCTGTCAAGCTCGCGGCTTTGGTGCTTCCGGAGATTACTGGGATTCCTCCGCGTGGGTTTCCAGTCAGCACTCCGGGCGCCTCCCTTCTCGCTTTGGCTGGGAGGACTGTACCGTGCACACCGCAGAGCTCTTCGCCTTGGTCTGCTCCCTGAAATTTCGCAGTCCTGGTCGCTGGCACCTGCTCGTTTTTGATCGCAGCGCCTTGTTCACGGCCTTGCAGGTGGCAGCTGATCGTAAGACTCCCTCGCTGCTGGCGTCCTCCTGCCAACCCCTGATCTCCCATCTGCTCCGTCTCCTAGCCTTGCTTGACCGTGCCTGGTCTCCGCCTGGTTGCAAGCCGTCCTGGCGCCTTCACCAGGAATCCTTCCCCTCTCACTGGAACTCGTCGCTTCCTCTCCGAGGCAAACTCCGTCACTTCTCAAAAATCGCCTTCCACCAGGCAGGTGTGGTGGGGGTGGATATCCGCAGCCACCAGGCCAGTTCGGCGCTGCCTTTTCCGGTGCTTGTACAGGGTAATGAAGCTCAGGATGCCGGCTGTATTGCGGCCTCACGGTCCTTGCCCCTCCCACCGGACATTCGGGTTCCCAGCGGGGGTCCTTTTGCCTGGTTCTCACATGAGGCCCGTATGGTTACGTCGCCCATTCGTGTACATGTGCGGGAACTGCTCCGCAAACAGAGCACCAGTGAATGGTGCAAGCGCCCGGTCCAGGGACTCATCCCCAGATTGGCTGCTCACATTTTCTGCCCCTCCCTGGACCCATCCCTTTACACGCAGTGCTCCTTCCCAGACGAGTGGGGTCGTTGGCTCCTCCCTTCTGACTCACAGCCCTTGGACCTTTCCTCCTTTGTCTACCGCTTGCAGCGCGCGGTGGGAGGAAGCTGGACGGAATGGCTACACACCCATGCTGACATCCGGGAAGTTGCTACCACTTGGGCTGCCCAACATGCCTGGGAGTCTTTCAGGATGTGCCCCCTTTGTGCCTCCGGTCCGGGCACCCCTCGCCATGTCATTATGTGCTGCCCGGCAATGCGCCCCCTCATGACTCAGGTCCTGAATGCAGTGGAGTCGGCGCTGTGTGCTGTGTCAGACCGAGATCGCCTTCTCAACGCTGCCTCAATCTGGCGACGCGAGTCGCCCACTACTCCTCCCCCCCCGCCTGAGGCCGATACTTTGCGCTGGCCCGTGCTTTCTGCTTGGCGTTGGCTGGTTCCCAACCCTGTCCGGGAGCATTCATTGGCAGAGGGTGGTCACGCCAGCAGTTCGGGCACTGCTCTCCGTGAGCAAGGCTCAGACCTTGGTTACCGGGGCATCCTCCCCAAGCAGCTGGGTCGCTCTCTCTGCAGCCTTTCGGCTTCCTCCCTGGAAGAGCTGGAGGCTCGTGACTGGGAGCTTTACGCATCCCTCAGGGACGGGGCGGCCTTGCAGTCTGAGCTCCGGGTTTTGGCTCAACGCCATCGTGCCCACCTCCCCGCCACTCTCCTGTGCCAGCGCCTGGCCCTCTGCCTCCGATTTGTGCGTGCAGAGTACCTACAGCGTATTGAGGTCTGGGCCAAACTTGCGTCGTCTTCTGTGTCGCTCGCCCCGCCCCCTGCAGACCCACTCCCGGCCCAAGCCGCTCCTCCTGCACCTCCTGCGGTAGCAACTTGGCTTGCTTCCACGCCTGGTGCTGTCCTTGCCTCAGAACTGCGCTGGGCCCTCCTCCCGCGCGCAGCCGCCGTCTCTCGCCTGCGTGCAGCCCACCCGAGCAGCCACTCCCGTGATGAGACTCTTGCAAGTTGCCTGCAGCAGGCTGGTGTTCCTTTCCTCCTCCACTCGCTGCCCTCCTGGGGCCCCACAGCCCCAGCCTGGTCTGATCTGCAGGCCGGTATGTCCTCTCACTGCCGCTGCCCACACGTCGCTCCCTCTCTTGCTGTATGTTGGACTTGCCGTGGGATTGCTCTCCCCCCGCCGCCTCAAGTCTCACTGCCTTGTCCATGGTGCCCTCGTCGGTCCGGCCCCTCCTGTCCGTCTTGTCACCGCCGCCTGCATTTCAAGGGTGAGTGTCGTTGGAACCGTGGAGCCCACCCTGCCTTCCGTTCACCAGCAGATGCTCCGCAATTATGCCCTGACTGCTGCTGGGTCTGGTGCCGTGCGCTGATTGCGCTGCCCACTCGGCACGCGGACCCTTTGCCTCCCACCGTTGAGCTCACCGCTCACCTGCAGGCAATCGCAGCAGCTTGCCTCCCAGGGGCCGGTTCCGCCTCCACACCTGCTGCTGCTCTCTCGCTGCGCAGTGTCCGCCGCTGGCTCCTGCGTCATCTCCGCACGCACGGGCCTGCCTCACTTGATGACCTGCTGCCGGCCCTGTGTGCCTGGGCCCCGGATTCTGCAGCAGACTGGCACCTCAGCGTCCTCCGCCGTGCCGCGCGGGCACTGCAAGCTGAAGGCCGAATCTCCTTCTCCAACCAGCACCTGCGACTGCTCGGCCAGTCATAAGAAAAGGTCCGTGCCTGTGCCTTTGTCTCTCTGTGTGGGTGTGGGTGTGTGTGTGTGTGTGTGTGTGTGTGTGGTTTTTTTTTTTTTTGGTTTCTTCTTTCTTTTTTTCTTTTCCTTCTTTGTCCCGTTTTGGCTCTCCCCCCCCCCCCCCCCAGACCCCCTTTTTCGCCGCGAATCGGGTGGTCTGGGTAGCCCTTGTCCCCCCTCCCCTCTGCTAGTTGCGAGTCAGCGCCTCCGTCAGCTCCGGTCCCTCTGTCAGCCCCCTATTTCCCCCCTCGCCGTGTCTCCTACGGTCTATAGGCTGCAAGTCCTACCCCTCCCTCTCTTCCCTCTTCCCCGTGCTCACTCCACCGGTGCCACCGGCCCCCTCCCCTTGTCTCGCGTGTACCAGGCGAGGCCTCCTTGCCCTCCTCTCGCTTCGTTCTGTTCCCCCCTCGCCACGTTCCGTTGGCCTTGCTTGAGATCCCCCTGTGCCTCATTCCTCCCTTCCAGTTGTGTTGCACTGCCGCTCGCCCGTCCTCCTCCTCCCCCTCGTTTTCCCTGTTCCCCTGTTCCTCCATGGTTTCTGGGTGGCCCGTTTTCTCCCCCTGGCCAGGGCCGCGTGTCTCGCCCTCCCCCCCTTCCTCGCTGCGTGGGCGTCGCTGTCTCCCTTTCCTTTTCCACCTCCTTCCGCTCTTCTTCGTTCCCCCCCCTTTCTTTTTTTTTTTTTTTTTTTTTTTTTTTTTTTTTCTCTCTTCTCTTTCTTGTTCTGGTCCTTTTTGGTCTGGACGTCCTGTCTTGTGTTCCTCGGCTCTCTCCCCCCTTCCCCCCGTCCCTGCTCACCCGCTTGCGCCTTGGCTGCACTAGTCTAATTCCCTCACTTGAACTCTCCGCGGAGGGCTGCGATGACGCTTCCGGAGCGGTCCTGAGATGCGGGGGGGGAAGTGGGTGGCCGGCTGCAGCTACTGCTGCTAGCCTTTCCTCCTCCTCCTCCTTCTATTTTAAAATGCATAAAATCCTTAAAAAATAAAATCAGAGGCCGAATTTATTTTTTAAGGATTTTATGCATTTTAAAATCGAATAAAATCCTTAAAATCCTTAAAAAATAAATTATTTTGATTTTATTTTTTATGGATTTTAAGGATTTTTAAAAATTTAAATCGTTTGGGGCTTCTCCTAAAACCAAATTCGGCGCCTCGGATTTTATTTTTTACGGATTTTAAGGATTTTCTTCTATTTTAAAATGCATAAAATCCTTAAAAAATAAAATCAGAGGCCGAATTTATTTTTTAAGGATTTTATGCATTTTAAAATCGAATAAAATCCTTAAAATCCTTAAAAAATAAATTATTTTGATTTTATTTTTTATGGATTTTAAGGATTTTTAAAAATTTAAATCGTTTGGGGCTTCTCCTAAAACCAAATTCGGCGCCTCGGATTTTATTTTTTACGGATTTTAAGGATTTTCTTCTATTTTAAAATGCATAATATCCTTAAAACATAAAATCCCAGAAGTCCTTGAGGTCGAGGCCAAGCGCAGCGCCAAATAGACCCTAAAGGTCCTACGTACTGCGTACCATAGGCATACAAGGGGCCCCTAGGTTCGAGCCGCCGTGTAGCGGACATCACATGAGGCTTTCAGGAAGGGCTATACATCTGGACTTTCACAGCCCGGTCAAATCTCTTTCCTGAAAGACTATCGGCGGTTGTAACCTAGTTGCTTCCGCTCTTCGAGCTTCTCTTCCAGGGCTTCGGCTTCACTCACAATTTGATATTCGCCCGTCATCAGGAGGTCGTACAACGCCGCCATGTTCGCATTCTTCTTCGTCAGCCCATCCACAATCATGTGAGGGTGAGGCACCCATCGAACACGGCCCTTGATCGCATTCATATTCTGTCTCACCACTTGAATCTCCAGGCATGTCCTTTTGTCCTGTGAGGGTCCGGTGCTTTCACGGGACAGATGATCGTACAGAGCTTTCGCGTCAATGATGCATAGACTCTCCTTCAGCTCCTTCTCTGTCTGGCTTTTGGCGATTGCCACGATCTTGTTCTGCTGTAGATGCTCCTCCCATTTCGCCAGCTCAAATTCCGGGTCGGTCAACTCGTTGAAGATGGAGACAATCCAGCAAAGCTCACCTAGCCCCTTTGACAAGGCTTGCGTCTCAGCTGCCAGCGTCGAATTCACCACTTTGTGAATTCTTCCACTTCGCCACGAAACCAACGAGCAAGGTACTCTTCGCCCTCGCTGTAAGTCTTCATGAAAGGCGATGACACCATAGGCACCCTGACTGTTGCCCCCATAAGCATTTGCGAAGCTAGCATCCGAAACCACTCCCCATGCCAAGCTTTCGAAGGGAATCGCCCTGATCTTGATCGCCAGCGCCGGATTTGTCTTGATCAGGTGCACCGCTTTGTTGACGTCAATCAAGTCCTGGATCACCGGCTTGGGAAAGGTCGCCGCCCCCAGACTGGCAGCAGCCGCCGCATCTGGTCGTCCCTCTTTGGCCGCCCAGTTCAGAGCACCAATCACTGCTCTCATTTGCGCAATCTCGCTGTCATTGGCCAGAGCTTTGGGATCAGCTTTTCTTCCCTTGGCCATACTAATTGGCTCCAATCGTTCGCCGATGAACTTTTCCATGTCAACCTCAAAGTCGAAGTTTGCCAGCTGCTTCACTCGCCTTCCGTTGAACCCAACACCTTGTTCAGCTTCCTGAACCATGACAAACTTCCCGAATCGAAATCGCTCACGAAGTTCCGCGATCTTTTTGTAGTGCTCCTCATCACCGAAGGTAAACAGATCGTCCACCTCCACAGCAATGGCTCCACGTAGTGTCTGCTTCCCTGGGAGAAAGTAGACTGTTGGATCCAGCACCGATTCTCGGTATCCAAGAGCCAATATCGCTTCCTTTAGAGTTCGTCTCCAGTGAATTGGCGCATCGCCAAGTCCATAGCATCCGGCAACAATCTCCACGAGCTGCTCGTCGTGTAGACCCTCGATCCCTGATTTTGGAAGACTAGCGTACAGCTTCCCTTGCTTTCTCACGAGTGGCAAAGACTGGCAGAAAGCATTCTTCAAGTCGCCCACACTCGCCTGATACTTGAGGGATGCCGCAACCTGGAGAAGCACTCCGAAGCTGGTGCTATTGAGCGTTGGTGCGTAACGATCCAGCTCCATAAGATCTGGATCTCGGTCTCCACGAATGCACCATCTCGATTTCATCTGAGGAGGCTCGCCTGGTTGCTCGGCTGGCTTCCACCGTCGAACCATTCTGCTGGCCTCGGGCTCTGAGATCTGCTCGAACTGCCCTTGATTCTTCAAGACTGAGAACTTTGATGGCGTCAGTGCTTGCCACCTTACACCATTCTTGAAGATCTGATTCGCGCCAAGCAGGCCATTCATGTGGCTTGATCTCGTGCTCAAACACCTCGCCCTGACCTCGAGTTTTGGTGGCCATGTAGTCGTGAATGTTCACTTCAGTCGAACTGAAAACAGTGAACCCAACCCAGCTCTTCTTCATATCGTTAACCTTCTTTCTTTGCTTGAACCAGTTGTCGTTGTAGGTGTCCACCGTGCCATCCTCCATCACCATGTAGGTTTGACGATGTTTCAGTCTTCTTGGCATCAGAGCTCCTCGGATCTTCGTCGGATTACATAGACGCCTGCGCGGCTCGTAATGTCTCCTCACCACAACATTGCGACTCACGTCCTCCCAGCAGTCTAGATCAACTTTCCATCGACCATCTTCTGCATAGAACCATGCCTGCGATGAAGAGCTTGATTCTTGCTTGGCATAGTATGGAGAACTGGGAGGTCTTTTGCTCATCAGTCTGCGAGTGGCTTCATAGGGTGCACTTCCCGGTGGATGTCCATCCATTTGTTGATTCCGTAGCACAGTCTGCACTGTCTCTGGAGAAAGTTCTTGTGCACCACTTGACATCTGTCGACTGGGCGCAGGCTCTGGCTCTTCCTCTGAAGACTGCTGCCTGACATTGGTGGATGTTGGTGAATGTCCCGCTTGAGGTACTGGAATTTGCTCTTGAACACTTTCATCGATCGATGGCTCATATTGCGCCAGCTCTTCCTCATCGTAAGGTCCTTCTGGCACTGGCACATCTTCTGGAAGTAGTCGTGGTCGTTGATGTGCCCTTTCTTCGGGATGCCAGTCCATTCCTCCTCGAAGTTCCACAGCCTCCTCTTCTTCATCGGGAGGACCTGGTTCCTCCGTCATGTCTTTGTAAGTTCGCTTTTGGCTGGACCGCCCCAACTCCTCACGCAGAACCTCCAGCTCACCGGCCAGTAGTTCTTTTGTAAGCTGTTCTTCACTGGTAGCATGTCGACAATGCTCGCAGCTCACTTTCCAGAGCTCTCCCTTCATAGACACCCACAAGCTTGGCTGCTCAATCGCCAAAACCACTCCAGGACCCACCCATGACGGCTTCCGACCCTCATGGGACTCCTCGGTCATCATATGCCTCCTCTTCCGCTCCTTTGGCTGTCGGTAGACGTACACGGTCTCGCCAACCACGAACGTGGGAGGAATGCGGCTTCGGGCATTCCTTGCTCGAGTGAGAGCAAGTTGTGTCTGAGATTTGATGTAAGCCTCTTGTGCCGCTTGACGCAGCTCTAAGACTCGTCGCATCTCATCTCCAGCACTCTGCACTACCAGTCTAGGGTCTGTCGGATCATCCGACAAGAGAGATCCTGGAAGTCGAAGATTATGCCCGATCTGCCGTTGTGTGGGAGAAAACCCGCTCCGATTCCCGTACCTGTTCTTGGCATTCTCCACTTCGTAGAGCAGGGTCTTCAACTCTTCCCACGTGCTAATCTGGGTGGTCTCCCTCGCTTTCTCATACACATGCTTGTAGTGAGCTCCAGCTCTCTCCGTCTTCCCAGCTTGCCAGGGAGATCTGGCTGCAGTGTGACGAATCAAGGCGCCTGCTTGAGCCGCCATCTCCGCGAATTGACCTCGAAATTCGGTTCCCAGGTCAGCTATGATGATCTCAGGAACGCCAAACACTCTGCCCCAAACTCGCAGGAAGGTTCTCCAGGCGTGGTCGGACTCGGTGTTCTTGAGCCTTTCCACCATCTGGTAACCGGTTCCCCAGTCCACCATGTTCAAAGCCGGAAAGGTCTCTCTCTTGTCCAGTGCGCTCAGGAACACCACGTCAACTCCCACCACCTTGCCTGGTTCATAGCTTTTGGGCAACACAGCAGGTCGTGCTGGCTTGGGCTTTGGCCTTGCTTTGCACACATCGCACTCGAACTTTGTCGCCACATAACGGACCACATGCGGTTTGGCGTTTGCCAAACGCAAAGATCTCGCCATCTCCTTACCTGCTGGATGACCCATATTCTCGTGCAGCTTCTTGATCAGCCGTTTTTCTTCTGCGGTAGGCTCCAGCGCATCATCAACTGGCTGTTGCCGCTCATCCAGCTCATCCTCCTCCTGCACATAGACCTTGCCGCACTTTTCGGAACATCTTGGCACAGGAAACCCCGTTTCGTGAAGTTGTTGAGCAACGTCGCCTTCCATTGCATCAACTCCTCTGGCCGTAAAGGCTGTAGCCACATAGCGGCTTCCAGACCATGAACGGGACTCGTGCCACCTCTTTGGGTCAAAGGAGAGAACCCGGTGCTTGATGTTGTGGAGCTTCCCGGCCTGCCTCTTCCCATTCGGCAAGTTCCGAAAGACGGCACGTGATTCCGGAACTTCATCGTCCTGAATCCATATCTCTCCTCTGCGATACGATCCTGCACCGATCACATAGTTTTGGGACTCCCTCTTGTTGTGTAGATCACGATGAAGACTGCTGCCTGCATTCAGCCCCAAAGATATGGTAGTCCAAGTAGGTTTTGGGATTCCTTGGATTTTACACTGAAACTTCATCATGTTGTTGAGGTACATGGCACAGTTAGGCAGCGACTTCGTCCGGTTCGTGACTCCATGACGGTTGCCGTGTGAGTACATGCCGAAAACCAAGTAACTTCCAGCTATGGTTGTGGACCTTGCCCCAGCTCGCGTAGAAGGCATCCTCTCCACGAACTTTTCAAACGACACCAGTGAGTAGTCACGTTCTCGAATCAGACGACGTGCCATGCCTTCCAGGTAGCCGACATCTGCCTCGCTCAGGTATGAATGACTGGCCTCCTGGTTCTGAGAAATGCTACTGTCGTCGCAGTGGTGTGCCTCCTGGTTCTGAGAAATGCTATTGTCGTCGCAGTGGTGTGCCTCCTGGTTCTGAGAAATACTATCGTCGTCATGGTGGTGTGCCTCCTGGTTCTGAGAAATGCTATTGTCGTCATGGTGGTGTGCCTCCTGGTTCTGAGAAATGCTATCGTCGTCATGGTGGTGTGCCTTCTGGTAAGCGACAAGGTTCTCGGAGACGTGTGCCAGCTTTGCTTCATGATCAGCATCGCTGCCCATCTCATTGCTCACCGCACACATCAGCCCAGGGTGGTTTCCAGTGAGCATCCGCTTGCAGTCTAGAACCTGCTGGACTCGCCGTCCAGTCATTCCATCGCAGCTTGTTCCAGCCTCCACATAGTCCGCATCACACTCGGAATGCAGCATCAAGAAGGCCTTGCCCGTTGCATCCTGCCACGCTGCGAGGTCCAAGGCTGCCTCCAGGTCTTCACCAGAAGCACACTCCGCCTCAATCACCATGTACTCGGGTTGTCGAACCGCCATCCGACTCCAAAAACTTGCACTTGCTAATTCTTTCACTCCCAACCATTCAACGCTACGCCAATCCTTTGTCTCCGTGGACTCTGAGACTTGGACGAACTTTCCAATGGCATTTTGCATTCGCTTCCTCTCGCCGGCAGTGAGTGCCTTCGTCTTTCCGAACTCCTCGCTCCAGGCCACAAGAGCCGCTTCATCTTCGAACACCGCGAGGACCTTCTCGTCTTCCTGTAAGCTGCGCGGCAACCATCCGTTTCGTTCATCCCACTTCGCCCCATCATCATCCCACACATAGTAGCTTTTGGAGATTGGCATGCTCCATGGTGCATAGGAGTGTTGAGAGCCAAATGCCCTCATCTGCAGGCTTCTTGCTGTCTTCAATTGCGCAGCGGTTTGGATCAGGCAAGCCTGCTGAGGCCCAATCCCAACTGGTAGCCAGTCTTCTAGCTTGAGTGGTCGACCATCTGGAAGCCCTCCATCTGACTCGCTTGAAGCTGACTCATGAAGCTCTGAAACCAAGCGACCTGCTCGTGCAGCATTCGTGTCTCGGTCTGGTGCTGCTGAGCCTGAGCTTCCATCTGAGCCTGGAACTTGCTCTCCATCTGCAGCATGTGCTCCTTCATCTGTTCTCGGCTCGCTTCCACATGCTTCTCCGCTTGACTTTGGATCTTTACAATCTCCTCGTTGAACACCTCCAAGTCGTCCAACTCCATTGCCTGCTGGTCCTTTATTTCCATCTGCTCCTTGATGTCCCAAAGGAAGAACTCGCACACTCTCTTCTCGCATCGATAGAAGTGTCGGCCCTTCGTTGGACCCTCTTTCTTTACCTGCCAGTTTCGAGCCGGCTTGCCACACTGACACATGATGATCTTCGTCTGCTCGCTGCTCGATGCGGCACATGCGCGATCCTTCTCTTCCTTCTTCCGGGCCAGTTGTGTCGGATTGAGGTACTCCCAGCGGCCCTTGCACTTGTTGCAGTAGATCTCCTTCTGGTGCTGGTTCCCCGCGCCCTTCAACTCCTGCGCCGGGTGTTTGCAAGCTTCGATGGCAATTTGCGGTTTGTCCTTCGTCTGACGTGTTCCAAGGAAGCTGGCATAGCGGATCACCTCGCCATACTCCAGCTGTTTGTCCTTTGCAGGAACTGCAATTGAACTCGCTTGGGTAGAAGGACATGGGACCTGTGAAGGATCCCCCAGCCCCAAGAGCCGCGAAGAGGAACTTGGCAGCCAGTCCAGCACCTTTGCGCGAAGGTCTACCAGGATCATCAGGTCGAACACCTTCTCGCCCACCACTCGCCAACGTCTTACAGCTCTTCGGCTCCTCGTCACTGCCGCTGGTCTTCCACGGGGAGCTCCATCTTGCTCTCTCTGCTCGAGCATGCGCTGCAGCATCAACGATGCCATGATTCTCGGCGGGCTTCGAATTTCCAGTCACTGTTTGCTTGAGTGAAATCATGCTGTGGGTCGCAAACACGAACTGCTCATGCTGTGCTTTGCCTCTGGCGCCATCAGGCAACTTCCAACCATCTGGTGAAAAGGCTGTCACATCAACCGACATGTGCCCGGACGGAAGTGCATGCATAGGCGCCTCCACGCCGTACTCTCGAATGTCCAAGATGTCGCGATCCAGGTCGATGACTGCCCTGAGCTGTTTCAGCAACTTGATGGGCAGGAGTAGTGGAACATTATCAGTCACGACTGTCAGCTCAATCAACCCGTTGACCCCAGCTATCCCAATCGGAACCTCTGCAATGCCGAGGACGGTCGCCTTTCCTCCGACTCCACAGGCCTGAGCTTTCTTCTCGGTGTTCCACTTGAACTGTAGACCGTGCTTGCGAAGCGACTCTGCAAGTCTTAACAGTGCTGCTTTGCCGATCAAACCATCCTGGGCCGCAGTGTCCACGACTCCCTCGTGGGCGCCTGTCACAACACCGACAAAGACAGGGGCGGGTTCATACTCAAGCTGGTGCTCAGTCTGCTCGGGCTTATCTCTCATCACAGCACGAAGGACGCTTCCAAAGGTGGGAACAAACGACATGAGGACGCTGGACGTGCTGTTTTCCTTCGAGTTCTGCACGAAGTAGCCTTGGGCCGAGCCAACGCCGTTTGGCGACTCAGCTTGCACAAAGAACCCCGACCTCGTGGAGGTAGACGAAGAAGATGCTGCCGAAGCCCTTTGGGCTGCAGCAATGCGTCCCCTCTCATCTGGAGGATTCCTACACTCCTTGGCCCAATGTCCCAGCGCCCCACACCTCGCACACCGCGTCCTCAGCTTCAGCATGTCCACATGAACCTTCGTGCTGCCATCTCGGCTGAACTTCACGTAGTCGCGGTTCTTGAAGCCCAAGGTGACACGGCCTTTTCCTTTTCCTTTGCCCTTGCCTTTGAAGCCTCCACTTCCTTTGCCGCTTGACGGATTGCGGCCTGCAGGATAGTAGCCCCGGCTGTTCTTCTGTTCCCGCAAGGAACGTCGCACATCTTGATACGTAGCCAGAGCTTCCTGGATGTCGCTCTCTTCGAACGTGTCTTGCATCTCGCCTTCACCGATGTAGACGTAGTCCTCATCGAAGTCAGACTCGTCATCCTCGAAGCTCGGACCTTCCACATAGGTCTCTGGGACGCCCTCGTCATATTCCGAATCGACCTCGGTGTCGAGCAGATAGTGGCTTCCTTTCTTTTTCGAGTCATGTACTCCTTTGTCCAGGCGGCGAAGATTCCGAACTACCACAGCTCGGTCGAACTTCCCTTCGCCCCATGTCAGCATCTGGCTTTCTTGTACATCGTTCAAGTTGGCATGCCGAAACATAACATATCCAATCACCATGTCATGTAGCTTCACCCCCTGACGCTCCAGCTCCTTGAACGCATACTCCATGCGAATCACGAACTCGCCGAAGGTCTCCTTGGATCCTCTGATGTCGCCATAGATCGCCTCCTCGAAGGCTTTGGGCAGCGACGTCTCCAGGTGGGGCTTGAAGTGCTCCTCGAGCGCGGCCAACAAGTTGTCGAGGCCTTTCTCACAGGCGATTTCCTCGAAGGACAAGTTGTCGGCTGTAGACCGAGCCGCGCCTGACAACTGTCGAAGAACCTTGACCCCCCTCTTGTTCTTAGGGATTTCCGTCTCGAATTCCCAAAGCTTCAACTCCTTCAACCATCGAGGGAAAGAACGAGAGGGATCCCGACCGTCGAACGGTGGCGGAGGTTCCCTATCCCTCCACGAGCCGGAGGGTCCGGCACCATCAGAAGCAGCCATCTCAGCTGCACCACCAGCCGAAGCCGCAGCAAGGCTCTTGCCGTCTTGGGCCGGAGATTTGCCCTTCTCCTGACCTTTGCCACCCATACACTGGATGGCCCACCTGGAGCTTCACGAAGTGCTCCGCTACCACCTGCAAATGCAGGCGGTGTCACTCGCTCCAAATCGATCTGCACTTTTCCTTCACCTGCATCTGTCAACTGCGTACCATAGGCATACAAGGGGCCCCTAGGTTCGAGCCGCCGTGTAGCGGACATCACATGAGGCTTTCAGGAAGGGCTATACATCTGGACTTTCACAACTTCAGGAGCTGTGCGTTACGGTTCGGGGCGCTAGGGCCAGAGCGGCCCTGCGCCGGCGCAGCGAGGCTGCGGCCAACGGTGGGCCGTAAAAGCCGCAGCGGCACTTCCACCTGGGCCTCTTACAAGCCCTGGCAATGTCGCTTCGCTTGGCGTGGCCTTGTACCATGCAGGCCTTTTGCTGCGTCGTGAGCTGGCTGATCCATCCTGGCCATCACGCATGTCGGCTGTGAAAGCCATGAAGGCCATGAGGGCGTTGAAGGCCACTGAGGCGAAGATCCCGGGGAGGAGATGCCCGAGGAGCTTTAGCCATCGGTGTACGTCCGTGATGCGCATCCGCGCAAGTCCCACGCATGTTTATTCCCCTCAGCTGGCCGTGCTTAGCAGTCAAAAAGTCAAAGGCTTCACGACAGTTTTGCACCACAGACAGCGTTCTTTGTGACAGTCCATTGTCACAGTAGTTCGCTTGGCTGAGGAGCGGGAGCTGCTGCAGCACCTGCCCCTCCTTCCCGACACGCAGTGCGCTTGGCTGCTGCTTGCCATGTGCGCTTCCCCGCGGGCCAACCATGCTCTCCGCACCGTCCCGCCACGCGACGTGGCCCCGTACGCCGAAGCGCATGACGAGGCCGTGTTGGGGACGTTGATGGACCTGTTGGGGGGGATCGCGCCAGACCACGCAGAGCACCGCCCACGACCCATGTTTCTGCTCTTTGTGTTTGAAAATGACCCCGTTGTTGTGTTTGAAGATGACCCCTTTGTTGTGTTTGAAGATGACCCTTTTTCTGGTGTTTGAAAATGACCCCTACGCCGGGCTTAAGTGCGGCAATTAGCCACCTTCCCCCGCGGCCTTGAGACCACGAGTCTGCGCCGGAGAAAAGGAGCGTTAAAAAGGATAAAATGACCCCTTACCCCTTTCCCGCGCCCGGCGCTGCCGTTTGGTGGTCGTCGGAGTCGAGGTTGGTGGCCGCTTTGGAGCCTGGCCCGACACCGGGCCGACGGTGCACTCCGACCGGCGGCGACAGCGGCCTGGGTCGCGCGCTGGGCCGGTTTCTTGGCGGTGGCAGCGCAGTCCGCATACGCCAACTCGGGGAGAGCGCAGACGGAACGACGCCAGACTTCCACGAAGTCTTGGCACCCCCGCAGCCCGGCCGCCTGCCGCTGCCCCAACATTAAGCAGCCCCCGGGCGAGCGTTGAGCTTTTGTCTTGCGATAAGGCAGACTATGGCAGACTACTGTGCTGAAGCTTGTTAGGACGTCGACCCGAACTGCGTTTCCTTCGGGCGAGAGAGTCATGCATGGGATTGTTGACAACGTCACCGCCGTGTCATTGGCCAGTTTTAGTACGGGGGTTTAAGGTTTAGGGGTTGGTTTAAACAGGGGTTGGTTGCCTTTCCATCGCAAACCAGGGTATCGTTAGGGTTCCGTGCGGGTATCGTTCAGGGTCTCGTTCGCATAGGCAGAATTTTCTTGGATTCAACCCATGCGCTGACCGTGACACGCGGCATGAGCTATTGTTAGTTCTCCTCTTGACACTCAACCTAAACGGCCTACTCTTCGTAAGTTTTGGTAGGCCTGGTAGGCTTGACTCCATGCTTTGCTTGCATTTCTTTGGGGCGGAGGTCCTTCAGCAACCATGTAGGATGATGTTTTCAGGCATGTTGAGCCCAAGGGTTCCATGCGATCCTTAGTGATTTGATACTTGCGCACTAGATGGAAAATCCATGCGTTCATTGGGGGAAAGGATCTCGCAGTCGACTTCGTCGACTTCCTGAAATTCCTCTGCGTTCACTGGGTTTTCACGTCTCCCCCAATAAATGGGTCGACTTTCCCGAGTCCCTGTAGGTGGCCCCGACCAAGTTCGGACACATTCGTGATGAAAAACCATTGATTTGACAGTGACACAGTGAGACGAACCGAACAGCAAATTGACCATGATTGCTTTAACTTGCAGTGCTTTTGCTGGTGGGCTCAAGATCAGGGTTGTGCTATTTCATCATGGCTTGCACCTCGTGTCAGTGTTGGTTTAGGCACTTCTTCCAAACATGTGGAAGCGCAACCTACCTTCCCAACGCATGAGTTGCGCATTCATGCTTTGCAGAACTACATGCTTCCGGCCGAGTCCATATGCCGGGACGTCCTCACCCGCCGCCTTTGCCAGCTTGCGGGTATGTAGTGCAAGCAACCAAAAAAGGTGCAGCCAGCAATCGCATTGGAATGGGGCATGACTATTGGGGCATCTGAGCATGCGGATGTTGTTGAGCAGGTGGGGTGCCCATCAAGGTGGAATCGCGAGCCAAAGGCAAAAAGGCAGGCAAACAGCAAACGCTTGTTTTGCGCTTGATTTGCCAAATGCCTTGCTGTCATTTGTGCGGGTGCCATTCTTCAGGTGACAATCATTTCCGGTGTGCAGGGTGATGCGCAGCCAAGTGCTTAGTTTTGTTGGGAGTGTTTGGATAGTGTTGCCACTTTGTTGATGTTGACCGCAAAAAAAGTGGTTCGCAGGTCGCTTGTGTCCGCTTTGGGTGGTTTGCTGGGCTGCGGCGGCTCCGTGTGCCATACGGCGGGTCAAACACAAGTACTTGTACAAGGACCCTTGGTCAACAATTGCCCGTGAAGATCGTGAGAGAACATGGCATCAAGACTGCAGAAGCAATTTGCACAGGAGACCAGACGGAACGCATCACCGGATCTCTCGAGCAACTCGGTTGCTTGCGGGGTCTGGCGAAGACTCCGGCAAAGAAAAAAGCCGAGGCCCGGCTGAGAAGTGGTCGCAATGTGCGCATTCCAATGTGTAGTCCAGGTGCCCACTTGGGGCCTTGGTAAAAAAGGGGTTGATTCGGCTTCATGTCATGTTTGTTTCTTGAAGCTTGCAGACCTGCGGTGGGATTGGAATCTGCGTGGTGTGTGAAGCCACAGTATAGATCAGGGCACGTGTTTGTTCGAAGTTTCTGGACGAACCTCGGTGCAGGTGACAGCTGTACGCGTTTGCGCATATGACAAATTCCTCCGACAAGGAGACGACAGCAAAGGCCTGGCCAGAATACTGCAAAACGAGGCGCATGCCCCTCAATGTCTGCCGGGCGCAGAATGTTCCTCGCCTCAAACCAACCATATGTTGGAATTTGTTGGATAGTGAAATCATTGTGAAAGCTAACACAAAATGGGTAATCACCTGTCAGCTTGTGCACTTGGCCAAGTCAAGGTTTTCGCTGGCACGGCCCTTGGGTCTATTGCCGCGGTTGCTGCGAGCAAACCGATCTTAGTGATGTTTGGGAGGAGGGTTTAGACGATGTCATCGGATTGGATGTGCCCCACGGCGACTTGCCTGTGTTGCATTTGTTGATATTTCTTGTGTATGGAAGGCTTTGCAGGCGTGCAAGTCCTGAAGTGAAGTTAGCAACCTGCAAACGGAATCCTAAGGCAGCAGCTATCTTTTTGTCGCGCCCATGGTTCGCACATCGCTGGCCGGGCTGGATGGAGACCTTCGCAAGTTGGGGATGTTAGCAGAGGTCGGAGAGGCTGCCCAAACCTGGGGTTTGCGCCCGTCCAATGCAAGTGAAGCCTGGAAGGGCCTCACGCTAGCCGAATACAGGCGGAAAGCGGTGGCACCTGGCGCCAGGTTACTGGAGTATGCGCCGTCGTCCTCTGGCAGGGCTTGTCCCTCTGGCGCGCCGAGCGTGCGTGCACAGCGAGCCGCCCAGAAGCTGCGGCCTGCGAAGGCCGAAAAACCACCGCAGGAGCAAGGACGGTTCGCCTGCCCCACGTGCGGCCACAACTTCAGCCTTCGCTTAACCCTGAAGCAGCACATGATGCTCTCTCATGGGGAGAGATTAACGGGTCCTGTCCCAAACCTCCTGAAAGTGAAAGACCCGCCAAATCGGCCACGCGCTCCGGCGACTCCTGTGCGATTGCAAGCCACTCCAAAGCCAACGACCGCACCCTGTGTTGCTGCCCCAGCAGGCAGAGATCTGCCGGTGAAAAATTCAGATTGCGTATCTGATGAAATCCACGAAGCGGTCAACAAGCAAAGAATCATGGAGTTGACGCCGTCCGAGCAATGTGAGTTGGAGGAACAAGAATCGCAGACAGAGTGTCCAATATGTACCTTGGACTTGAACGTAAGGCTGTAGCAGGCTGCAGTGGTACTCCTGGACTTACGTCATAATGCGTTTCAAACGTCAAGTGATGTTTATCACAGGCTGCATGGCATCGTCGCATGTGTTGGTGCGGGCCCGCGCCGTCCAGCATCTTTGAATCCTAAGCTGATGGCACTAAGGCAAGCATTTCATCGCGGGTGAATCCCTGCAGGAGCACGTGGACAAGTGCTTGTCTGCTCTGCAGGTCTCTTTTCAAGTTTCAAAATAGTGAGTTTGGGGGTGGAGCTCAAACGAGCTTGTTCTTGTTGCGGGTGGCCTGAAACAGCCCAAGCCTACAGTAGCAGTCAGCTTGCAGGCAGTGGCCAGCTCCTATGCCTGGACTGAGTGTCCGATTTGCTTTGCGCCTTCGCACGTGACATAGGATAGGCTTTTGGCCAGTAGGCCACAGGGCGCTAGCTTGGTCGAGCAAACACTTTTTGCACAAACGGAGAGAAGAGTCCGGGGTTTACAGGCATTGACACCCGGTTTCGCCACGCGGAAACGTGAGCGTGTTGCGATGGGATTGATGCACGCATGTGTCTGGAGTCTGGAGCTTTTGAAAGAGATAAGGAACGAGTTCACCCAGATCTGCTCCAGTCGCATGTGGAAAGCTGCCTCTCCAGTGCAGAGGGTGCTTCGGAAACCGACAGCACCGACCAAGATGCAGATGCCAACGGCTGGGACACATGTCCCCTCTGCGATGCTCCTCGGCGTGGGCTTTGACAAAATCGCAAGTCGGTGTGGTGCTGGCAGCATAGATCGATTGACTCATGTCAAATGTCAACGGGTCAGCTCCTGAGGCAACATTCAGTTGATGGCAGAACCCTGAAGATCCCTTGAAAACGCCCTGAGACAAGGGCATCGTTAGCCTAAGTCGTTGATGTGTGAATTCGTGGGCAAGCAAAAGAAAAAGCGTGCCTTGCCGGTTCGTCCGAGGAGAAGGTCCACCGGGATACCATCTGTGCCCATGTGGAGAAGTGCATTGCTGTCTACCAGGCATTGGTCGAGGGTCTAGCGGCGATAGCGCCATCTGGAAGTCCATTGTCGATGTGGGGGTGGGGCTCGGTGCGCTCGGGGCACACTGTGCAGAAGTTTTTGCCGGGACTTTGGTTGAAACTAGTCTTCACATCCGTCTGCGCTTTTGACAGGCCTCCCAAAGCAGGGACATACTGGGCGATGAGTCCCAGGCCGAGGAGGACACAGCCGGCGCTTCACCCGAGTTGCCGATGGAGGGAGGGCGGTGTCTGGAGTACGTGGAGTTCAGGATTCAAACTCTTAGCCCCAAGCACAGAACAGCGAAGACCAGATCTGCAAACCAATCCCTAGCCGGCAAGCTGAGGCGTGCCATCCTCCTCAGAGGAGCCGCTGCTGCTGAAAGGCAGGCTCCAGGGTGGGAGAGATAGGGAGGAAGAGAGAAGAGAGCTCTGGACGGAACAACCGGGCCAAGTTTCACCCCGACCACACCTTGACAGCGGGCGTCGCGGCCGGGGTCCACCCTTAAAGGGGGGGGGTCTCTTTGCTATGCAGCAGAAGAAGAAGAAGCAGAGGAAGAGGAAGAGGAAGAGGGAGAGGGAGAGGGAGAGGGAGAGGGAGAGGGAGAGGGAGAGGAGAGGGAGGAGGGGAGAGGGAGAGGGAGAGGAGGGGAGAGGGAGAGGGAGAGGAGAGAGGGGAGAGGGAGAGGGAGAGAGGGAGAGGGAGAGGGAGAGGGGAGAGGGAGAGGGAGAGGGAGAGGGAGAGGGAGAGGGAGAGAGAGGGAGAGGAGAGGGAGAGGGAGAGGGAGAGGGAGAGGGAGAGGGAGAGGGAGAGGGAGAGGGAGAGGGAGAGGGGAGAGGGAGAGGGTGAGGGAGAAGGGAGAGGGAGAGGCGCTGTTGGAGGATGGCCGCGCGTCGAAGACACCAACGGAGCCCAAGAGCACACCATGAGCCCAGAAACCCAGCCCGGTCCTAAAGTCAAGCCAGGCCTGGCAGTCTGCATGGTGGTGCGCGACTGCGATGCGCGAGGCTCACCCCCCCCTCAACCTGAAGCTTTCGCACCAAAGCCTTGCAATCTTAATGAGAGCTCTTCTTAGCCGCTCCGCCGACTGCCAGAAGCACTTGAAGCCCATTCGTTTAGGATGGAAGTGGTGCAGAGAAGGCTGAACTAGGGAGGCGAGGGGGGGTGAGGGGGATGAGGGGGGCAGACAAACAATGGCTTCCTGCTTCGGAGCCAGCTAAACCCGCCAAGCATATGATTCGTAGCCCTAAAGTCCAACAGCCAACGGCGCAGGGGAGCATCAGCTGCAGATGTCAGCTGGCGAGGAATTTGCTTTGGAGTGGGAGCAGCCTGCTGAGGCTCGTGAGCCTAAAAATGGATAAGGGCATTCCGGCAATTTCACCGGTACTTGCAAGTTCTATGCCGGAACGACACCTGTCATGAATTTCCACAGAGAAGTGGTGTAGGGATGCCGGGCACCTCGGAAAGGCGTGGCTTGAGTTGCCTTGGCAGGAAGGAGGATATTGGGCCTGGGGCTACCGCCTTTTTGCTGGAGATGATGGCTACATTCCGCTGGAGAGTGGTGGCTTCACCGCAACGACGGAAGCCTAAAGCTGAGTGAAGGTGGCAATGCAAGCGCCCCCTGAACCTTGAGGTACACAGAGTCCAGAGGTATCTGACCTCCCTGCCCACATTGGACTGCAGACCCCCCAAAGGGGGAAAGCCCCAAAGCCCCTAAGATATCCAAGAAGTTCCAGGAATGTAGTTCCCCGCGCCAAGCCCGCCACTTCTTCAGCGATTGCTTTCCGTACATCTTTCCGAATTCGCGGAGTGGGATTCTGTGTGTTGCGTGTAGGCTTCCGAAGTGCCGCGATCAGACCTCAGGGTTCTTGGTCTGGCCTTTTGGTTCATGCACGTCCTGCAGGGAGTATGTGCTCCTCCGTAGCAAGTCCAACACGCCACAGAGTTCCACTGAAACAAACCCAAAGAAGGAACCCTGCCAACCCCGACACCAGGCTATATTCCCCGCTCGCACACGAAGATCAAGCTCGGCAGCAAGCAGCCTACCCTTGCAGCTGCAGCTGTGCAGCAGTCGAAGGCCGACACTCGCCAAGACATTTCAGGGCCCACCACCTGGATGAGGATAAGGCCCCCAGATTTCCTGGGATAAAGCTGTGGACAAGACCCGGACCCAAAAGACTCAGAGTGAAGCTGATGGAGAGCTTGCGGGCACGCGCAATGAGGCGCTGACAGCATGCTGAAGTGAGAGGTAGGGTTCGCAAAACAAGCTCCGTGAGAGGCACCTCATGGTGAGGGGTGAAAGAAAATAGGGAAAGATTGGGATTGAGCAGGGAAGACACAAAGAAGGACAGAAAACATCGGGCAAATGTGCTGGCCTTCTAGGTCAAAGGTGCAGACTCTGTAAGTGGTACGCTGGGGCATTTGCAGCACCAAAGCTTTGGCCTGCAAAACACAAAACATGGAATGCCCTAACCATGAGCCCTGCTTGATGCCGCCATCTACACACAAAGCAAAGCCGAGCCCCAGCTTCAATACAATGCGTTACTTTTGCCTCAGTCGCGAGCTAGTGCAGGCTTTCGTGAGTGCAAGCTGCGAGTTTTTCAACGCTTGGCACTGAGGCTTACGCTGCGGTGGAGAACGCCTCCCCGCTAGACCCTGCAACGCGGCCCGAAAGCCCAGCGAAAACCTGAGCGACCCTCAACCATGAAATATCTCGACGAGATTAGCTTGTCGTCAGAATGAGAAAGTTGAGTTGAAAATGACCTCAACATTGGAACAACGGGCTGATAAGAAGAGAGGGCCTGCGGCTCAGGTGTGGGACTGTGCGGGCCCAGGCAGGAAGAGCATTTAGGGTTGAAGGGTATTCAGACTTCAGGAGTTTGAGAGCTTAGGATTACACATAATCACCGCGGTGATGATGGGTCAGTTGAAAGTTGATCTCGTGGCGTACGTGGAGTATTGCTGAGGAGCGGGAAGCCTAAGCCACGTCCAGGCTCCGAGGCAGGTGCCCAGGAGGACTTCCAGGAGGAGTCCCCGTCTGCGCCGGCCGCGTTCGACGGTGGGGGTTAAGGGATTTGAGGACAAATTCGCAATAACAAAACAGGAGGCCGCAGGCTCAAATTACGGTTGCTCCTAGCGTGCATGGATTTGGACACTCCCCCAGACCGTAAGGCAGTTTGAAGTTTAAGCCCTCCCTGAAGGTCTCCCGGTGTTCGTCGTGGTGCGCCCCTGGCGCCCGAAAGGGCCACACCAGCTCGAGTTGCTCAGCTCGGGGTGAAGTGTAGCCAAAGCCTCGAGCAAGCAAACTTTCTGGCCAAGTTTCTACTGCACATTCCCATCCTGCGTGTTTGTGACCCGCAGGTGCGAGTATCTTGAATGCCCACAGCTTTTCCCCCATTTAGCCCTGAGACCGAGGCTTCGGGAAGGTGACGAGTTTGCCCTGGAGTGGGAGCAGCCAGCCGAGGACTCCACGTGAGCTCATGTGCATGTTTCTCCACGCGTAGTAATGTTGGGTGTCTGGAGATTGGCAAGCCATGGGCGAGGTCTGATTAAGTGCTGGGCCTTTGTAATCAGGGGGGTGGTGACATATGCTGTAAGCCCAGGACTCCCGGCAGCTGCCATCTACAGCCTTCGAGTCCCCAAAACGTGAACGACCCTTCAATTGCCTCCAATCTTGAGTGCTATGTAGAGAGCGTCCCAGCATCTGGAAGCACTGCTAAATTATCAGAGTCCACCACAGGATGGAGGCTACTGGGCTTGGGGCTGCCGTGTGCAGCTGAAGGAGGGATCCTACAGGCGCTTCGCGCTTCTGAGCTTCAGAAAGGGCCTTTCGATTTTTGCAGCCTGTTCAAGAGTGGTGTCAGGGTTCTGCATGTGCTGTTGTGGCGTTGTTTGGGTGCTGAGACGCTGCAAGCTTGCACAAGCGGCACACCTTGTAAGGATTCCAACTTAGCGCCCGGCCCGGCGTAGTAAGAATCCCCACTCCACATGCAAGGATCTGAGGAAGCAGTGCAAAGTACAGTGTTTCAGAGCTGGTTTATGCCCAAAAGCCTCGTTGGCCAGACGTGACAGGTATGGCTCGGCCGGCAACCTGTCTGAAGCAGAAAGTTTGGAAATCAGACGCCTCTAGCGCTCAACTATTCAAACATCCTACACTGCGGGATTTAGGGTTGGGGTCAAGTAAAAAGCCTCCTGGCCAGAAGCCGGACATGTTTCGTGTGGGTGCATGAAGGGCGCACATGAGCTTTACCTGGCCTTTCGATCGCAGCGATCGGCAGGCTCTCGTAGGGGTTAGGCGGTGCAAAGCTCAGATGGTTAAGGCTCTGCAGTGTGGTGAGACGCCATGCATGTCTGGCAACCTGCACCCTGAGACCCTTGCAGAGCAAGACATGTTTCAGGGGCGGTTGTGGCACCGAGCCCGCCATCTCAGGATACATGCCTCGGTCCCGCCTGGCGCCAAAGCCGACGCGGGAAGCTGGGCTTTCTGCTGGGGATGCTGCGGATGTCCTCTCCGAGGAACTGACGCAGCCCAGCCCAGAGCTACCAGAGCCTGTGGAGGTGGGTTCCTTGGGCTTGTCCACGGATCTTCTTGCGCTCTCCGGATTCAAGATTCTCAGGAGCATGTGGTAGATGGAGGCGTGTTTGCTGGGTGCTGAAATCCAAAAAACCCAAAACAGCAAATCTCGAATGCTCAGCATTCCAAACCTTGTGAGCCCACCACAGAACGTCGCATCAGCATCTCATTTTCCCTGAGGTGGCGCCCGAGCCTGAAGCCTCCCGGGTGCACCTGTCAGCTCCAAGAATCGAATCCCGTAAAAATTTGTGGGTTCCGGCAGTATTAGTATTGTCCGAGGTAGATATGTTTTGGAGATTTTTTCACACAAGGAGCTCGTCGTCTTATGTAGGTTTTTACGCCCCTTGTGCGAGTCTTCTCCCGCCGCACCTGTCCATACGGCCCTGAAGCAAGCTCGGACTCTTCGTCAACCTGGTCAAAGTTGGAGCTTCCAAGCTTTTGTTTGTCGAGGGCTTCATTTCGTGGGGCCGAACTTCTGAAGGTAGGTTGCTCCACACAAACCTGGCGGGAGCCAAGGTGAAGCATCGACGGCGTTGGGGGCGAGCGCAGGCCAGCTCAGTTTCGGAGGTTGTCAGGGCTCTCAGACAAGGCCCCGTACCTTGAGAACTCAAGCCTTTATGCCTTTATGCTTTCGAAACCCCATCGGTGATCTTCAAAAAGATGCAGCGGCATCAACAAGCTGGAGCAATCCCTCTTCGAATAAGAGGAGCATTGTTGCCGGGTGCTGTCTGGCACATAGCGCACGCCTTGTTCAGCCCCATGTGTTCCTGGCTGTAGGAAGTGATTATGCAGTCATCAGTCGATGACACCGTGCCAGGCTTCTTAAAGCTGCAGCTCCCACAGATGCCTTGACCGTGTACAGGACCACTTGAAAACCTGAGGCTGCCGTTATTTTGTTGGCATGCATGCTGCCAAATGAAACATCCAAGAGTACCACGTGCAATCTAACTCTTCAGCATGACATCCTGCTATGTGTTTATCCGCAACTTCAGAGACTTGTATTGAGATGCGATGGAGATCTCTTGCCAGTTTTCTTCCTGTCTGCCATCTCAGCAGGGGAAAATGCCTCTGCTGTCTATGCTGACAGTGAACCGCTTCTTTGCGTGGGCTTCCTGCGCTTCCTGAGCAGTTTGGGCAGGAAGCACGTGATTTAGCGACGCAGAATGGACAGCTGCACCGCTGAGGGCTGGTGCTTGCGCGGTGGTTTCACCAGGTGGACATGGTGTACAGGAGAGTACAGTGTATAGCAAAATCTCGCGAGGTAGGGAGGTGGCTATGAAGCGCATCGCTCCTGTGGCGCATTGCTGTGCGCAGGAGGGCTAGCTATGCCATCGGTTCACAGAAGACAACTACTACTGGCAGAGGATGCTATAAGTGTGGCAAGAACGCAAATTGTCCAGGGCTAGCTGGCTGCAAGTTGCTGCAAGCCGTTTCCTTCCCGCTTGCCCTGCCTGCGGCGACCTATCGATGGCCTGGCCACCACCTGCACAGTGTTCAACGCATCTTGCAGGAATGCAAAAAGCAGGCCAAAGCAGCGCACCCTTGGAAGCCCGATTAAATTATCTCGGATGTCTGTAGCCATGATCCAGGCTTGAAAATTCCTGACAAGCTCCAAAAATATCCTAAGAAGTCGAATAGCGCCTCATGCTATCACACTTTCAGGGGTTTGGCCCCTTCTACGTGTAGGTTTGGAGTCCTGAAGGGTTCGGAGTTTGCACTTGTGCAGGTTTAGGGTGATTCAGACTTGGTATCGGAGGGTTTCAAGGCTCGTTTGGGTTTGTCTAGCTGTGCATAGCCGGGTGCTTGGAGAAATGACCATCCGGTGAACCGGGAGCCGAAAGCTTGTGCTCGACACAGCCATTGAATGCCGGCCTAAATTCAGGCTGAATGGTGTTTGGAAGACCCTTCTGCGTCGTCCGAACTCTTGGCCCGTAGGCCAACCAGATCAACGAACGAAAGCTGTGAGGACAAGTGACTACAGCAAGGGCTTGCAACAGCACTGCAACGCTTGCAGCACGATTGAACAGTCTCGAGCACGAAAGCAGCATGAAGCTTCATTTTTCGCGTGCGATTCAAAGTGGCCTTGCCATGAGATCTGTAGATCTGCCATGCTTCCAGCTGACGTGTTCGCATATTGCAGTCCTGTTTGCCCTGAGTAGCCTCCGTTCTTGTCTCAGTTATCTCACCTCCCAACGCCCCAGACTAGTTAAACCCCGAACGCAAGAGTCGGGGGGTTCATGCTGCGGTGGTCGGTCCTGAGCGTGCTGCTGCTGGTCGCCGCCCCGGATGTCTCGAAGGAGGCCTCCCCCCCCCCTCCCTCTCGATCAGAAATTTGGGTTAGGAGTCACTTGTAGATTGGGAGTGCTCGACTACTTCGGGATTTTGGTTCGTATCGGGAGTTTATGTTTGTAGTAGCAGCTTAGTAGCAGTAACTTCGATGATTGTTGGAGTTTGGGCTTCGAGGTGACTTGAGAGCTAGGACGGTCAGGGCATCGGCTGTTTTCTGAAGTTTTCTGAATTCATGTTTGTTGACGGTTCTGTTGCTGTGACAAGTCCTTCCGCCTCGGGGAACTGCCATAGTCTCCCCAAGACCCGTACATGCATTGTTATCTTACGAAGCAAAGCAGAGTATTGAGACATGAGCCCAAGCCCATCGTAACCCAAAGATGCAAAGCCCGAAGTCCCAAGCCCCAACCACCTCATTCTCGAAGGCCATCCGAAAGCTTGCACGCGAGTTGTCTCCCGACGTGCCCGTGGAATGGCGCCTCAGAGCGGTAGCACAGGCTTGCCCTGTTTTGTCATTGGATTCCAGTTCTATTTTTCCAGATTTTTCTTCGGTATCGTGCAACTATCATCCTCTTGTCGATTGGCACAGGGGGGAACCCAAGGCAAGGCCGACTGGAGTCTGTCCTGCTCTACCACTTCCGGAGCAAGCACTTCCTTGATGTCCAGGCATCCTTGCCTGGAGAGCTGGCTGCCTGGCCGATGGGGCAATCAGGTCGAGGAATGCGCTAATGAAGTGGAGCTTCCGTGGATTTCGCCCCGTTCCGCACAAACGCTACACCCTGCTACATGCTTGGAGGTGCATGTTCGGAGTCCGGAGTCTTATTGTGCTGCCTTAGGGCCTTAGGGTTAGTGGAACTTTAGCGATGCGACGTGCTTGATTGCAAACTGTGCACCACGGCATGGATGAATGGTCGCAAGAATGAAAGTCTTTTGTTGCAAGCGGGTGCGGGGGAAAGTTTGCTTGAATGCAGCGGGCTCCGATTTCGGCACCGGAATTTTCGGGATCTTAATTCAGGACTGGTCCTCGCAACCATCGCCGTGGCGAAGCTATGATGGTGCGCCCAGACTCTCGGACATGCAGACTTCGGCCAAAGCCAATGTTAGGCTCAAATTCAGGTTTTGGCATGTCTACAGATCAGTCTAAACCCAGGCGGTTTCAAAGCCGATCTCTTGGATCACTCCAGCAGAAAGTGCACCTGACGAACATGCCGTTGCCTCGCATCGCACCCCAAACCCAGTTTTTTAGGAGAGAGGCTCTAGATTCAATTTCTGCCAGGTTTGCCTGACAATATCGGATGTGAACACTTTAGGGTGTCGTTCTCAGCGCCCCGAACCTCAAGACCCAAGGCCTTCACTTGAAGACAAAACATGTAGGGATAGTTTCAAAACCTGTGGTTGACTTGTGTACTGACCGCTTGCGGCTCTTTGCAGTCTCGTTTCTCTCTGTTTTCGCTGCTTGCAAGGTTCAGACGATTTAGATGGACCATGATGGGCCGTATTTGCATCCAGAGCGACCCAAAAACCCGAAAGGTCCGCCCCAAAACTGTCGTCGAGGTGTCCGGTTGCCATGCAGCCTGGCTCCTTTGGAGGCCGCCGTTGATCTCGGGCCTGAGGGCCAGGTTGAGAGCCGGGTTGGGGATTCGGAAAGTTAGCGATTGGGAAGGCAGGTTTTGCACCATCTCAAGTTTATTCTGGGGTGGTGGTTCTGTTTTTGATCGCCATGCCCGCTCGGCGCTTATGTGACCTTGAGCCTTTTGCACACCCCCACTGTCAATGCTGAAAGGCGGCCTTGCGTCCTGTGCCGCTCTCCAGAGAGAGCCTCTGGGCTGCGTGGCTCCGTGGGTGTGCCCCACGACCCTTAGGCCTTAGGCCCGTATCACCGAAGTGACCACCTCGAAGATCGGACCATATCGGACCTTAAAAGCCCCAAGCCCCAGCATCGCCTGGCTCTAATTGGGCCTTGTGATGAGGAAATCGTGAGGCACCAAAGCCCAGGACATGCCAAAGCCCTTGGCCGAAACCCCTTTCAAGAAAGACGTTAAAAAAAAGGGCACATCCCAAGCCCAGCCTGGCCAGCCTGGCTACAGCGGCTACAGGCCTCGGTGCCTTCCTGCGGCTGGGCGCGGGCCTCTCTGCCTGGAGCTTCGTCGGCCTGGGAGGGGGCTCCTGGGGGTTGTGAAATGGGTGATTCGATGGTGGGATATATATATATATATAGATATTTATGTGTATAATGCACACATGCATCCGTTGATTTCATGAAGACGTTTCCTCAGAAACGTTTGGGGCATGCATGGTGTCGGGCACTGTGATGCTTGTCGTAGCTGGAGGGTTTTGCGGTTGTGGTGTTACTTCACACCCAGGAAGAGCTATGACGGGCTGCACATGCCGCGCGGAGTGGCATAAAGCTTGGAGGGATTGTCCGCCTTCTGGGTGGCATTGTTTTGGATTTGACGTGGCATGCATTCTGCCCAAGAGACTAAGCCTAAGCCTGTGAGACTTAGTCTTCTGTGCAGGTCCAGGATGCCCAGGATTGAAAAGAAAGAAAGCAAGAAAGAAAGAAATAACAAGAAAGAAAGAAGGAACAGGAAGGAAGGGAAGCAAGCAAGGAAGGAAGGAAGGAAGGAAGGAAGGAAAAGAGAGAGAGAGAGAGAGAGAAAGTCACCCCGCCTTTTCCACCAGTGTCACAAGCATCAACAAAGAAGAAAGAAGAAGTCCTAAAGAATAAAAAATAAAGAAGAAAGAAGAAAGAAGAAAAGAAGAAAGAAGAAAGAAGAAATAAGACACAAGAAAGAAGAAAGTATAACAAAGGAAGACGAAGAATAAAGGAAGAATAACAAGAACAAGAATAAGAATAAGAAGAAGAAGGGGAACAAGAGGAATACTGATAAGAAGAAGAAGAAGAAAAAACGCAAAGAAGCGGAAGAAGAAGAATAGTAAACATAATAAGAAGAAGAATAGGAAGAATAGTAAGAAAAGAACAATAGTAAGAGGAAGAAGAGGAAGAGCGAAGAAACATAAGATGAAGAATAATAACAAGAATAAGAAGAAGAATAAGAAGAAGAAGAATAAGAAGAAGAAGAAGAAGAATAAGAGTAGAACAAGAAGAAGAGCAAGAAGAGGAACCATAAGAAGAAGAAGAAGAAGAAGTAGAAGAAGAAGAATAACAAGAAGAAGGAGAAGAGGAGGCATCATAAGAATACGAAATATGAGCATAAGAAGAAGAGGAGGAGGAAGAAACATATTAATAATGCGAAGAATAAGAGGAAGAGGAAGAAGAGAAAGAAGAATGATAATAAGAAGCATAATGATAAGGAGAATAGGAAGAAGAGCAATAAGAATACCAAGAAGTGGAAGAGTAGGAATAACCATATTAATAGCAAGAAGAAGCTGGAGAGGAATAAGAGGCAGAATAAGAAGAACAATAAGACTAATAATCAGGAAGAAGAGCCAGAAGAAGATGAAGAAGAGGAGGAAGAATAGTATGAACAAGAAGAAGAAGAGGAATTAGATGAATAACAAGAAGAAAACAAAGATGCCGAAGAAAGATAGAGCCCCAGGTCCATCCTGTACCCGCTAACAGAACCACGGGGGGCTTGCAACCGGCACTAGATTGATTTTGGGCATGGCATTTTTTTCCTAAGCTTCAGGTCTCACACCAACAGACTTGGTAACACACGCCTCCGGGCGGCCCTCGCCACCTGGGGAGGGCCATGTGCCGGGAAAGAAAGAAGGCGAAAGGTGTTTGCTGCACAAAGTAGTGCAAGAGCTGCCAGAAGGCCTACCGATTGGGGTTTAAAGGCTTGGGATTTCAAAACCTTGCACCGAGACAAGGTGGGCTTTGCGTGTGATGCCCTCCTCTGGAAACCTCCAGACAACGGAGTTCCATGTGCCCCTCCTTGCAGATTGGGGTTCAAATTCGGCTTCGGCTTGGGAGGCTTGAGAGGCTTGGGAGCAGTGTCAAGACTCAAGTCGTGCCAAGCCTAGACCTTGATGCAACGCTCAAGACTTTGGAGGTCTTTTGTGTTCGGGGCTTGCCTGAGACATCAGGTGGTGCTGCCGCCGCTGGACGGGCTTGCCGGGGTCCCGGCATCGAAGCCTGCCCAGCATGATGAGTTCCGATTGGCTTAGGCAGTCGTATTTCATTGAGGTAGGTTGTGATCTTTCCCTCTAAGTGAGTGTCTGTGGGATGCTTCACTCGACGCACACTCTCCAATCTGACATCGCAAGAAACAATCTACTCCTCTAGTATTGGACCAGTTGGAATTGTTGGAATGGTTGGTATTGTTGATGTTTCCCGATGGCCCACGCAGCTGTGGTTTGTTGGTGGTATGGCATATGAGTATTGTCCTTTGTGAAGCAATTTGTGGATGCAGTTGGATTTTGAACATTGAGTCCTTGCTTTCCTGCCGTTGGGCGACAGAGTGAGTGTCGAACGCGTGCCAGAAGAAGCGTCGCTGAGAAGGGAGGGAGGGAGCAGGGGAAGGGAGGGAGGGGAAGGGAGGGGGAGGGAGCGGGAGTGGAGGGAGGGGAAGGGAGGGAGAGGAAGGGGAAGGGAGGGAGGGAGGGGGAGCGAGGGAGGGAGGCAGGGAGAGAGAGAGAGAGAGAGAGAGCGCTTGCCTCGGCAGCCGGGCGGGCCCACACCCCCAGGAAATTCCAAAAACCTTTCAAAGCAGGTCCCAACCAAATCCCCTTTTGTAATGCAAGCGACCAGTCTGTGGTCCCAAAAACGCCAACAATGCTTGAGGCTGTGTAGGTCGCGGGAGGGCAGGGGTGTCCAGGAAGGGTTTCAGGGGGTTGCCATGCGATTTTCGGGAGGTTTCGGCGGGGGGGTTTCAGGGAGGTTCCATGGGGGTGGTAGGGGAGGGTCCAGCAGAGGCCCAGATATGGTTTGATCTACACTGAGCTGGGCGAGGGAGTGAATGTCGATCGCGTGCCAGAGACGCAACCTTTGCCCTGCAAGTCTCTAGGTATCACTTTCAGCCTGAGATGCACGCCCTGGAGTTCCGGCTGTCAGCACCCCATGAGCCGCTCAAGCGCGAATTGGTGCTAAACTTTTTCTCGGACTTCGGGGGTGCAGTTGGATGATGTGGAGGGCCCTTCTGAGAGCAGGGACTTGGTTTACGGGAGCAGAGGGCACTTGGTGAGAGCCCCAAGTTGTTTTGCCGCGCAAGGCTACAGGCTCTTCTCTCAATTCAGCAGGACGCCCTCAAACATCGTAAACCGATGATATCCTACAGCTGTACCCATCCCTGCCAACGCCCCAGACATCCCCAGACTAGATCTCAATACGCAGCACCTGCAGGTTTGTCACGACAACGGATGGATCTGCCGGATTCTTGGTGGTTCTGACAACTTTGTGTATCCGTGCCTTGACTGCCTTCCTCCGAATTTTCCGAGCCTTGTGCTAAAACGCGTTGCGTCTTCAAAAGGTTGTTGTACCATGCAGCGCCGGCGCGCTGCACCTGAAACGTATGCAATGAAGCCACAATGTCGACCTGTGTTGAGGTCAGCTACCCATCAGGACATGGTTTCCATGAGTTAACCTGCACACCAACAGTCATCCTTTGGTTATGCTGAATGGGCAGGAAGTGCCCGACATAGCGCATCCCAGAGTTAAACTGAGTCTAGCTTTGGCGTGGAGGTGAAGCTTGGAAGTATGGGGAGCGGGCGTTGCGCTCCTGCCACTTGCCTCTTGTTCGCACTGACATAATAGGCGGATTCATGCGCGGCCCGGCGCCTCCTGCGGCCCGCGACCCCCTGCGGCCCGGCCCCGGTCCCGGTAGTTCCCTAATGACTCAGGAACTTAGGCCACGCTGTGGCGGCCTTGGATGCAGCCTGCGGTCTCTTCGGCTGGAGCTTGGAGGAAGGCTGGGAAACCTTGGCTGTTTGAAGGTGTCTGGCATGTTTGGAAAGATGGGTCTTTCGACTTTGGACTTTTCATTCGGGTCGTCGCCTTCAAATCTATACCCAGGCGTGAAGACAAAGCGACCTCATTCAGCCAATAAAACCGGTACAAGCCTCGTCTGGTTGTCGGACTCGTGAAAGACGAAGCCCACAGCCCTTGAAAATCAACATCAACCCTGACATCCAGGTCCGCCAGCGCTGCGTGCTGAAAGCATCCTTGGGACTGCCCCATGTCTTGAGAGGAATTTGCAGACTAACTTCAGCCGCTGTACAAGAGGGAGCTGAAGAAGGCAAAGCGCAAACCAGACCATCAAAGGACCCCAAGCGGCCCCCAGAAGCCCAGTCTGAACACCCTCGAGCCTAGAACACATATTCCAATAATACTCACATGTCACAACACAGCGCACACACATAAACATCGCAGACGTCAGTACATATCACTTCTACTGTCACTCTCAAGAAACAAAGAGCCCTGTAAATCTGCAGGTCTTGGGGCTCCCCGCGGCGGCGGCGGCGCGGGCGGAGGAGCGCGAGCGTCCCGAACTGGCGCTCTTCGTGCGCACCGCCCCGAGGCAGTCCAGGGTTGTCTCCCGGGTTCTCATTGTTTTTTTTGAAAGGCTTCTTGGCACAGTTGGAAGAGATGTTTTCGCACGGGGAGAAGCGAAAAAGAAATGCCTTTGCTTCCAGGTTGTGGTGTAGGGCAATTGGCGCTCTGAGGCGCAAGTTGCGGCCAAGGCTGCTGCGAAGTACAGAGCGAAACTGGTACTATTTTGCATGTTGTAGTTAGCTTCCCAACGTGCTTTCTGCCGCAGCGTGCGAATATGTGTTCACTGCCAAGGTCTACGCCCGCACCAGTAATCAAGACCCCTTGCATCCTGAGGGTTTCAGAAGCTGCTTCGGCATGGCCCGCTTACTTGACACCGGAGAACATTCAGAACCTGTGCCTCAACAAATCTCAGCAGGAGCTGTTTGCATCTTTCAGCCATGATGGTGTCTGTGGGGTACTTATGGCTCTAATGACATCGTGTGAGCGGATTCGACAAGTCCGGCGGCCACAGCCATGTCCCGTTTTCATGTCGGTTGAAGGGAGTTCATCTAGGCTGCATCTTCATCGAGGGCATGTGCGTGGACCCCTCAGGCCCGAATCGCCAATTTGGATCACATACCTTAGATATCTTAGATGCCCAGGTACTGGGATATGCAGATTGAAGCGCTCGGGGTGCCTGGATCCAAGAAGCACAACTCGCTCGAGAGAAGCGCGATTGATCCTAACCCTCAGCAAATGGTGATGATTCTCCTTCATGGCAGGTTGAGCTGTGCAACACGCGGTGTGAATCATTGACGCAGTTCAGCTGGGCACATCAGAATAGCTTTAGCTGGCTGATTCAGAAGCAAAAAAAAGCGCCAAGCCCTAGAGCGCCAAGGGTTCCAAATAGCTTGAGCACCAGGTGCCCCGAGCCCTTCGGCCGCAGTCACCTGCCACGGCAGCCCACTGGCCGGCCACTGGATTTCACAGCCATACGTTCGATGGACCCTCCACCCTGAACCATCTTGTTTCTTGCGTCTTGTGGGGTGCACAGGGCTGCATGGTTCGGAACGCTTTCCTGGGCTTGCCGGTTTGCGGTTGCTGATGTTTACCACTGCTGTCTTTTAATTTTCGAATGGCATGGGTGCATATGGGTGCTTTGGGGTGTTCGCTTCCTCAAAAGCAGGGCTTGCTTCGATTCTCACTTTTCGCAAGCATACATCAACCAGCACAACACAAGGTTAGAGGCCACAACAGAAGGTTTTTAGGCCCAATCCAAACTTTATGTTGTCGATCGTCTGTGAACATGTTTCTTTGCTTGGCCATGTGTCTCCTTCCCTCTCCTGAAGTGGAACCCGACCCCCCAAAGCCCCGACCACAGCCCACAAAGCCAGCAGCCAGAAAGGAACAGAAAGGAACAGAAAGGAAGAGAAAGGAACAGAAAGGAACAGACAAAACGTCCACCCATGAATTTGTTGTGTTGGCCCCCCAATGGCCAGTGGCACAGGCCATGGATGCAGCAGAAGCCGGCGCGACCATGGCCTCGGAGGAGGCGTCCCCGAGAGCTGCGCCTTTCCGCCTTTCTTTGGACCCATTTTGCAGTGGTTTGGGGGATGCGATGCGCAAGAAGGGGCCTTGGTCTTAGCAAAAAGAGTCCAGAAATCAGAAAGCCTAGGGGCCCTACGTTTCCACAATTAAGCTGTAGGAAGCCTCCAAGACCCACTTAACTAGCGGAACTAGCGGCTGTACAAGAAGGATCTACAAAAGAGAGATCCCCGGCGTGAGCAAGTAAGAGACCCCTTCCAGGACCAAGAAGAACACAGCGATCACCCTGAAGCATGGCGAAACCTCTTTGCGAGCCAAGAGGCCGATGCACCCTGGCGGCCCATGGAGCACCTTTCGTTGATGCTTGGCTATGCTTGGCCAGGTTTTGGATTTGGATTTGGTTGGGGGGATTTGGGGGGTGATGCTCCTGGTTTGCATGGTCTCAGGCTTCTCACTTGGGCGTGAGAAGAGAAAACAAGTGCCGCGTTGGTCATGGCTCTCTCTTGACGCGACCACCCCTTGGTTAGCAACGTACGCCTCAAATTTTCGTTCGGGCTCCAGGGCAGGTAGCGTTGTAAAGTTCCCATCTCTTATAACCTCGCTTTGCAGGCTCGCCCTGGAGTAGCCATAACAGAAAAAATGAAACATGTCAGGTGTTTTCTCCCTGGCATGCTCCCCCTCTCTCTCTCTGCTTTCACTCCGCTACCTCTGGCTTCCCTTTGACTTGAGAATCCTGAGGCATCATCTCCTCGGCGACGGGCTGATGCAAGCCATCCTTGGCCGGAGGCACAAAACGCTTGTCACTTTGGCTTAAGGCCTTGCTGCCCCCAAACGTGAAGTCCTATTTGTTGCTTCGGCTCAGGCTTTCGGGGGGCCTGGGTTTGGACAGCTTGGAAGGCTTTTCGCCCTGTGCCAATTGTATGAAAGTTTTTGGGTGTCTAAGTGCCGACATTCCCCTGGCTGTTGAATATTCAAGCCTGCGAACGGTGCTCTCAGACCTCTCAGACCTCTCAGACCTCTCAGACCTCTCAGACCTCTCAGACCTCTCAGACCTCTCAGACCTCTCAGACCTCTCAGACCTCTCAGACCTCTCAGACCTCTCAGACCTCTCAGACTAAAGACCAACCTCATACCTGCAGGTCGGTGCTGAAGATGTCAGAGCAGCAGCCTGTGCTGCCCGAGAAGGATTTCCTCCTGAGACCGGGAGTTCATTCAGCCCAGGGCTTCTTAGAGCCATTTGGAGGAGCATCGGAGCATCACACACTCAGGATCCGGAAATGTGCAATCAAGGGATCACTTGAAAGGTCCAGCCAAATCTCAACTCCCCCAATCCAAGATCCCAGGATGCTTCGGGCAGCCTGCGCCTCTGTGCCGGAGCCGCGGGCCACTTGGCGCGGTGCCGGGCGCTCGCAGGCGGGTCGCGTTTGTTCTCTGTGATCTCATCGTTCTGACAGCGGTTGCGGCCCTTGCCGATATTTCTGCTGTGTGGTCGAGCAAGGAGGATTGATGCAGATGCATATCTTGGGTGTATGTTTCGACCGTCGCCGACCGGCAAGCCGTATGAACATAAGAAGTCTTGTTCAGGGTGGGGCCAAGAGTCAGCTGGAAGACCAAGCCGTGGACAGTAGATGATTTGCAAACTCAGGCAAGGCTAGGCGAAGTTCGCAGAAGGCCAGCGGACTTGGTACGAAGGGGCGGGGGCGGGGGCTTAGGCGAGCCTAGTTGTGGATTTCTCCCTTGCCCGGTCTAAGTGTTGCTTCCCGTTGTGTTGCCCAAGAGTCATTCTACACCTCCGAAGTTGGAGCTGCTCAGACCCATGCCCGACGCAACTATGGGGACTATGGGGTTGTGTGAGTGACCTTGTCATCTTGCTGACTTTGGGTGAGGTGCATATCCTGCTCATGGTCCACAATGTGCCATGATCGCAGCATTGGCGTAGCAAAGCGCTGCATCTAGAGACTCCGATATGTGCGTCTGGATGACCTTGGTTTGAGCAAACACTGAAAAAAACTCTCGCCTCGGACATTCTGGTCGTTTTGCCGGATGAGGTCCGATCCGCTCCAGCTTGAGGATCCCCAGCATCCTAAAAACTTCTCCTGGCCGGAGCTGCCAACCACTGGCAAGGTGGAAAGCTTCCTACAGGGGCTGTATGTCTTGACCCGGCCTTCGAGTTTGGAGGAGGTGCGTGGGGCGACGGTTCGAGCCGGAAGCGTCGGATTCGGTGTGTTACAGTCTGTTGCAGTCTCTGTGTTTGGGGAGGGCACTCGGAGGTGTCTTGAACTCAATTCAAGCACGGCCCCAATCTGCAACCCCAACGCCGTGTCCCAGTCCCAAACTTGCTTTCAGAAAGCAGCGTTCGGAATCCCTCGCCAAGCCCAACTTCCTCAACTCTCAACTCCGGAAGGTTCGGGAGCTGTTCAACACGGTGCAGACCACGCCGCAGCGGGTCAAGCACAGCGACACCAGGGCTCCAGATTTTGGCGATTGTGAGAGTTCAGTGTAAAAGAGGGTTCCTTTGCAGGATTTGGGATTCGCTGCGTCTCGAAATGCCCTGAGAACACAACAAACGGTGAAACCCTCCGGTCGCAATGAGGGTTAGAATATCTGCTCAGAAAGGAGAGCGGCCGAGCCTTGGGCCTACCTGAAGGCCCCAGAAAAGGGGTTGGGGTTCGGTGTTGGGGGTGTTCCGGGGCTTTGAGTTTTAAGTTTCAGGTGTCTTGGCGCTTGAAAGAATTTCGAGTTTCTGCAGGGGGGCGGGTCACGTGAATGTTTACGGGGCGGTTCCGGCTGTCGAGACGATGAGCTCTATCTCCGAGGGTAGCAATGCCAAGACTGTGTGGGGGGATTGTGCCAAATGGTGGCACCTGGCCTTGGGGAGGCTGCGGCATGTGGTCGTTGGCGAGTCCGGCTTCTCGGCGCTTGGGAGTAGGTTCGCGTGGATACAGCACACGACACGGGGGTTGAGCGGGGCAGGGTCAAGAGGTTTCAGGCCTTTTGCTAAGGGGTCAGGGGGGTTTGATAGGAATCGGCATCTTGGAGTTTTCTTGGGTCGCTTGACCGGCTTATCACCGCCAGTAGCCATCCTGAGCACATCCCTTAGGTGGATGTGCGGCATGCTGCGCAGCTGTCTGGCTGCGGCCAGGAGACCTGCTGCCCCCATTTAAACAGGCCTGAGATTCTAAACACCGCTTGATGGACCCTGGCATTTCGGAGTGAGAGGGCGCTGGGAGGAGGTGGCGGGCGCTGGGAGCTTCGCTGCAGCCTTCTTTGGCTCTTTTGTCGCGTGGCACCACCCAAGGAGCAAAGAGCAAAGCCATGTGATCGAGGGTTTGGGCTTCCAGGCGATTGCAGGCTGCGGGATTTGGGTTGAAAGGGCACAAAAGACTTGGGTGAGCCAATCTGAGCAGGCCAGCCAAGGGAAGGTGTTGTGGGACCTTGATAGAAGGTGATCCCTTGTAGTCATGGTGCAAGACTTGATAAGGCCGGAGCCTCACCCTCCATCACCACCTGCCAGAATTTATAGCCGTTCAACAAAATGAAGAGATAAGCAGCAACAACGAGCCTAAGGCATTAACACATGATTTTTTAGAGGACATATCTCGAGCTGCTGTGGCATGCTGGCGCCTTGGGCCATGTTCTCTACCTGGCCGCGGAGGCCAATTCCATGCAACGAATTTTGCTGAGTGTCGAGATCTTTCTGGGGAGGATTGAAGGCCCTTGAGGGCATGGCTTCCTGCCATACGGGGCTTGGGAGAGCGCTTGAATGATTTTAAAGGAGTCTCGCGTGTCATTTTCTTCCGAAGTCCCATTAGTCAGGCTGCCGGGTATGGTGCCACAGGCTTCCCGGCGGCACCAGCCTCTGAAGCATTTTCGCCTCAAAAGAGGCTCCTTCTCAAAGGCGTGGGGTAGGACCGTTTGGGAGGGGTATCCTTCAAGTCTTGGCTCAGAAGCAGCAGGTTTCAATGCATGCAAGGTTTTTTCAGGGTTTGCTTTGTGGGCCGGTTTTCCTCTCCCGAGGAATGGGTTGCTTCATGGACGACATGGCCCTCAGCTTGCTCCGCGATCCATGGCGTTCTGGCTCGGTAGGGCTTGGGAAGGGGCCTAAGGGAATCATGTTTTATGGAGTGCACTCGTTGGGTTATCTTGTTGGGAGCAGTGACAAAAGCAAATCTTCTGGCATCGGCCCCTGCTGGCAAGTAACCACAAATCGAAGTCTTCAAGGTCTATGGAGGGCAAGGGCGCCAGTTCCTCGCAGACCTTCTCGCTGGAGGACGCGCTCTCTTCTTGCTTTCTCCCGCACTTGACTCCTGTGTTTGGACTTGGCAGAAGCTAGGGCTCAGGCTGACTGAGGGAGGGCTGGTTGAGGGGTAGTCATTCCGGGCTGCTGTTGGAACAAGGGATGATGGAGAAAGACGGGACCGGCTCCTGTCTGGGTTGTGAATTCGGGTCTCACTGGCTCACGAAGGTGTGCGCATTGCTTCGTTTGGGACCTTCGAACAGAATCGGAATTATCCTCAGAGTAAAGCAGCTGTCATGTAAGCTGAGTCTTCAGGGCTTTTCGCTAGGCGGCTTCGGCTTTGAGATGGGTCGGAAAGGAGGTTTCAGGGTTTTTTTCAAGTTTCTGGTGAGGACTCGCAGCTCCAGGCGCCTGCGTCGCTGAAAGAAATCAGCCAAAACTGCCCACAGCCTTGTAAGTTCGGGGGTTGGAACTTAGCGAACTTAGCTCTAAACACCGGAGGCCGTGAAGCCATCGAGCCCAGAAACTTCTCACAACCGCAGTAAAGTGATGATCGGAGCCGAGAGAGTTTGTGTGTTTTCGGGTGTGTTCCGGGGTTTCAGTGGTTGACTGCTTGGAAGAAGTTCTCTTGGTGCCGATGATTGCCGATGTGCTTCTCCGTAAAGCCAGAGCTCGTGAACATTTTAAGCAGTCCCTGCTGACACACCCAAAGATGCCTGCAAGAGAACTATGAGACCCAAGAGACTCAAGAGACCCAACAGGAACCCAACAGGGACCCAAACGAGACCCAAACGAGACCCAAGAGAGCCAACGGCACCTTTTCGGGTTTTGCCAGCGCCAGGTGCTCTATTATTTGACTGTCGGCAAGCCGCAGCCCGACCCGAGACTCCTCAGCTTTGAGCCCTACCAGCACCTGCAGGCTTCGAGAGATTTCTGGGTGCATGTGAGGGGTTTTAGTTTTTAGTTGGTTTCGGGGGGGGTTTGAGAGGGATTTGAAGGATGTTGGTTTGGAGTTGGGGGGGTTGAGGCTCCCGGTTCGGGTCCTGCCAGGAGGGCTTCTCCTACGAGGCCTTGCAGGGTGGCATGGGCCGGATCTTCCAGACCTGAGCGACAGACACAAGGATTCTGGAACCGAACCGATCAGGCTGCCAAGGCAGCCCGCCTCCCCACCCCCGTGAGAAGCTGCAGACCGGCACCGCGCAGCCTGCCAAAGTAGTGGCGTATCACTCGGAGCTGGATGCGATCACTGCCAGCAACGCCGTTTCGAAGCAGCCCTTTCCGCTGGGGCAACTCTCGAAGTGCTCCGGGAGCGATCGCCGAGTACATGGCATCTCCGCTGCGTCCGGGCAGCTTGAAAACTGAACGCTGCTGCTGAATTTTGGCGATTGGGTTTCAATGGACATTGTGCCACGCGGGGTGTAGATCGGCGCTCTTACGGTCATACGGCATCGGTCACCTCAGTGTCTCGAGATGTTTAGGGCTCAAGAGTGGCTTGGCTCTCTGCATGATCTTGCGTAGAAGATCAGGCGTATAGACTTCGAGGCCAGGTCTAGAAAGGTGCTGACTCCCGAACAAGTTCCAGATCTCGGGTCCCTCGTCCCTCGTCCATTCCAGTGACTGCACGGGGCCTTCAGCTATGTTTGGCGCGAGCAGCGGCCGCCGCCCCCTCAGAAGCGCCCAAGAGGGCCTTGAGGTTTTTAATGCGTTTGTCGGTACGATTGTTGCTGTCTTGTTGAAGTCTTCAGGGTGGAAGGGTTTAGCCAACGTCCTTTGGACTCGGCATCTGTTATTTTGGGTTGGCGGCGTGGGGTTGAGCGTGTTCGGGACCTTCAGCATGCTTGTTTACAAACCGTTTTGTGAACGGTGCTGTCCGAACAGCTCTTCCCGCATCCTGCCTCGTTGCATGGTGCCGGCGGGAGATCCCAGAGCTGGTCCGCTCCAATGATCTGGAACTGCTGGAGAATGCTGAACTGCTCCGATTGGCCAGGCGCACGAGGGGGGAATCCTGTCAAATCAAGCGTTCCGGGCGTTGTAACGGGCCCTCCCTCCTTAAAGAAAGGATGCGTGAGGACAGCGTGGGACGTATCATGCTTTCAAAAGACAGGAGCCTCATCACCCCTGTGCCCGTGATGAGCTCCCGATCGTCACGGGCCCCGAAGCGGCAGAAGGTCGAAGAGGAGCACTCAGGCTTGTTGTGCCTTCTTCAGCTCATGCTTTCTTTTGTTTAGTGCTCAGCCGGCAAAGGCTTTTACGGTTAGGGAGTTGGTGTTCATGAAGTGGGGTTGCTTACCAATGCCAGACTGTGTGCAGAGACGCCCAGCCCACCACAAAGCCAAAAGGCCGAAAGGACTTGAGACTTGTCAAGCAGGCGGCTACGACTACAGCTATGCCGCTGCGGGATACTCGTTCCCTGGGCTTCTTGGCGAGCTTGACGGGATAAGCATCGGATGTCTTACAAGCGCCGCATTGCCTCTGCGCCTCACCCCAAGGTTTCATCCCGTTAACCAATTAAACAGTTTAAGTTCCCACAAACTTTGTCAGAGCCAGTGCGCCACGTGGAAGACGGAGCTAAGGCTCTAAAGCCCTATAAGGCTAAATCTGACTTGGAACACCAGGATGCAGAAATCGAAAAGTTTCCATTGTCCATATGGCGGGGCCCGCCGTTGATATCTTGGGGATTCTTGGGGTATGTAGTCGGATGTAGTCGGTTGATAAAGGCTTCGTTTTGAGAGCCCACGGCGTTGACCATTCAACCGTGGCCGAGGTACAGCTACCAATGGCCTGCGACCCAGCCCAACCCCTACGCGCTGCCAGCTGCTTACAGCTCCGTGGATTTGTTCATCTTTTGCCGCACGATTTTCTTCCGTCCGTAGCTGTCCTGAAGCTGGACTGCTACGAGCTGTTTAGTCAGCATTCGGCGTGCGGGTGAACGATAGATGTCCACAGTCTCTGCTCCTGTGGCCCATGTGGCATGGTCAAGTTAAGTCTCCACTCCGCACCAGCCCTGCTGCGTCTGCATGGGCCATGCACACCGAGCCTGAGGCTATGCTGCCACTTACGGCTACAGCAGTGCCTACTATGCCGCAGCGGCGGCGGCGGCCGCGGTGCAGTCGGGCATAGGCTTGACTTGCTAAGTCCCGCTCAGTGGGGTAGTGTTCATTGCCCTAGATCAAGCTTCGTGCCAATGGTTTGGATGGTGGCTACATTGCGGCTACATCCTGCAACCTCAGAGTCCGCAAAGTCCTAGAGGCCGGTCCTGCACTCAACCGTCAATGCCGAAACGTCCAACATCCCCCCTTAATCGTTCTCAATTCAGGTCATTAGCCTTCAAAGCCAAGTCTAATATACCACCCACCCCAAGCCCCTGTTGCGCACGAAGGTGATGAGGAGACTGAGCACGGAGCTCAGCGTGTGTGTGGTGGGATTGCTAAGATCCTCAAAATTGAGGGATTGGAGGGTTTGCGGCCACAAAATCCTGACTGCCAAGCAGCTTTGCCAGTTTGAGCTGTCAAGGGTGTCTGCTCCTGGAGTCTTGCGAGGCGAAGCCGACAGCCTGGAAGTTCGAGTTACGTGGCCATGACCCGAGGTCAGCAGTGGGGAAGAAGGGGGACTATGAGAACCTGCTACAGGAGCTCAAGGCCAAGCAGGCCACGGCAGATAGTTGGCTTCATTTCAGAACTAGTGATTAGTCGAGTGTTGCGGAGTTGGCAAAGAGTTTACTTTGAGAGCATTCTATGTGCCTCGTGCTTATCGGCAGAGGGAGAGAGAATCGAAGAAATTTCTGAGATGCAGGCTGCCCGTGCCGCCGGAGACTGCCAGCAAGAGGTGCAGGCCCTGAGGGTCGCAGCGAATATAGCGTCGTGGTTCTGGGGCTTTCTGCGTCGGGCCGTCTTACGCAGACTTTGCTCGTTTCCGCCGAGGGACAACCGATTTGGATGTTCCTACCAGAGTTGCGAAAGTTGCGACAGTCGAGACCCTGACCCACACCCCGTCAGCTAGTTGGTTACACGCGCATCTGGCGCCGCGATATTTCGTGCATTTTTGCACAATTTTTCTGGGTAGCTCGGGGGGTTTGGGGGGGGGAGGGGGGGGGATAAGAACGTCATTCATATTTCACACCCTGAAAGTTTCAAGGCGCCTCGCGCGCGTGTGACCTAGTTTCATTACTGTTTCATTCATTATGCATGAGGACTGATGGACGTAAGCAGTGCTCGCTGCGGGGCAGCGGCTCCAGACTCCAGACACCCGAACGACTCAAACGGCTCGTATCCCTTTGTGAGAACCAATCAAGTTCACCAAGCTGAGAAAGGCTTTCAAGCCCTTCGCCCGGAAACGAAATCCTAGACGAGCCCCAGGACAAGAAGCGGTTTCGGTTTCCTGACGATGGCTCTGCAGACCAGTGATGGCCTCGACTTCGTCAGTCTTAGGACAAAAGAACCAAGCAACTGCTGAACGCCAAGCCCCAAGCAATCCGCGGACCCCCCCCCCGTGTGCAGCTTAAATAGGGTCTATTTGGAAGCTGAGACTCGTGTTTTAAAGAGGAAATAAGGCCCCAAAACGTATACTTATTTACAAGAGACAACTTCCAAATAGACCCTATTATCGTTTCTGGGGGGTCTGGGGCAAGGAATTAAATAATTTAAATAATTTAAATCCGAAAGGGGCGTTCCGGATTTAAATTATTTAAATTATTTAATTCTGGGAGGGGGAGGGGGCCTGGGCCTGGCCCCCCGCCCCCTTTTCGGATTTAAATTATTTAAATTATTTAAATTATTCAAAGTATTTAAATTATTTAAATTATTTAATTCCGGGGGGGGGAATTAAATAATTTAAATAATTTAAATCCGAACCCCCCCTTTCAGATTTAAGTTATTTAAATTATTTAATTCCCCCCCCGGAATTAAATAATTTAAATAATTTAAATAATTTAAATAAATTAAATCCGAAAAGGGGGTGGGGGGCAGGCCCAGGCCCCCTCCCCCTCCCAGAATTAAATAATTTAAATAATTTAAATCCGAAAGGGGCGTTCCGGATTTAAATTATTTAAATTATTTAATTCTGGGAGGGGGAGGGGGCCTGGGCCTGGCCCCCCCCCTTTTCGGATTTAAATTATTTAAATTATTTAAATTATTTAAATTATTTAAATTATTTAAATTATTTAAATTATTTAAATTATTTAAATTATTTAATTCCGGGGGGGGGGGAATTAAATAATTTAAATCCGAACCCCCCCTTTCAGATTTAAATATTTAAATTATTTAATTCCCCTCCCGGAATTAAATAATTTAAATAATTTAAATAATTTAAATAAATTAAATCCGAAAAGGGGGGGGGGGCCAGGCCCGGGCCCCCTCCCCCTCCCAGAATTAAATATTTTAAATAATTTAAATCCGAAAGGGGCGTTCCGGATTTAAATTATTTAAATTATTTAATTCTGGGAGGGGGAGGGGGCCTGGGCCTGGCCCCACCCCCCTTTTCGGATTTAAATTATTTAAATTATTTAAATTATTTAAATTATTTAAATTATTTAATTCCGGGGGGGGGGAATTAAATAATTTAAATAATTTAAATCCGAACCCCCCCTTTCAGATTTAAATTATTTAAATTATTTAATTCCCCCCCCGGAATTAAATAATTTAAATAATTTAAATAATTTAAATAATTTAAATAAATTAAATCCGAAAAGGGGGGGGGGGCAGGCCCGGGCCCCCTCCCCCTCCCAGAATTAAATAATTTAAATAATTTAAATCCGAAAGGGGCGTTCCGGATTTAAATTATTTAAATTATTTAATTCTGGGAGGGGGAGGGGGCCTGGGCCTGGCCCCCCCCCCTTTTCGGATTTAAATTATTTAAATTATTTAAATTATTTAAATTATTTAAATTATTTAAATTATTTAATTCCGGGGGGGGGAATTAAATAATTTAAATAATATAAATCGAACCCCCCCTTTCAGATTTAAATTATTTAAATTATTTAATTCCCCCCCCGGAATTAAATAATTTAAATAATTTAAATAATTTAAATAATTTAAATAAATTAAATACGAAAGGGGGGGGGTGGGGCAGGCCCCGGCCCCCTCCCCCTCCCAGAATTAAATAATTTAAATAATTTAAATCCGAAAGGGGCGTTCCGGATTTAAATTATTTAAATTATTTAATTCTGGGAGGGGGAGGGGGCCTGGGCCTGGCCCCCCCCCCTTTTCGGATTTAAATTATTTAAATTATTTAAATTATTTAAATTATTTAAATTATTTAAATTATTTAAATTATTTAATTCCGGGGGGGGGAATTAAATAATTTAAATAATTTAAATCCGAACCCCCCCTTTCAGATTTAAATTATTTAAATTATTTAATTCCCCCCCCGTTATAATTTAAATAATTTAAATTTTAAATAATTTAAATAATTTAAATAATTTAAATAAATTAAATCCGAAAAGGGGGTGGGGGGCGGCCCAGGCCCCCTCCCCCTCCCAGAAATAAATAATTTAAATAATTTAAATCCGAAAGGGGCGTTCCGGATTTAAATTATTTAAATTATTTAATTCTGGGAGGGGGAGGGGGCCTGGGCCTGGCCCCCCCCCCTTTTCGGATTTAAATTATTTAAATTATTTAAATTATTTAAATTATTTAAATTATTTAAATTATTTAATTCCGGGGGGGGGGGAATTAAATAATTTAAATAATTTAAATCCGAACCCCCCCTTTCAGATTTAAATTATTTAAATTATTTAATTCCCCCCCCCTGAATTAAATAATTTAAATAATTTTTAAATAATTTAAATAATTTAAATCCGAAAAGGGGGGGGGGCAGGACCGGGCCCCCCCCCTTCCCAGAATTAAATAATTTAAATAATTTAAATCCGAAAGGGGCGTTTCGGATTTAAATTTTTTAAATTATTTAATTCTGGGAGGGGGGGGGGAATCATCATTTTCATCTTTTTCGTCATCTCCTTAATATCCTTTTTTTCCTTCATCTTCATCATCTCCATCATCTCCATCATCTTCATCATCTCCTTCATCTCTTTCATCTCGCTGAGCTCGTTGAACTCTATCATCTTCATCTTTATCATCTTCTTCATCTCCCTCATCTCCCTCATCTTCATCATCTGCTTCATCTCCCTCAGCTCGTTCATCTTCATCATCTTCATCACCTTCATCTTCTTCATCATCTTCATCATCTTCGTCATCTTGCATCATCTTCTTCATCTTCCTCATCTTTCATCATCTTCTTCATCTCCATCATCTCCCATCATCTTCAGTCTGAAAAACTCAAATATTCACCACCGTTCGCGGGGGGCTCCGCCCCCCGCACCCTCTGGATCGAGGGCTTGCCCCCCTCGAGCTCCCCCCTTCCCCTCAAGGCCCCCCAGGGGGCGAGCAGGGGGGAGACCCCCCCGCTACGCCCCCCCCCCCTCATAAACTGAAACTACTAGACCCATAAACCCAAAAATCCCCAAACCCTTAAACCTCTCAATTTAGTGCATAAGCATGCGTCATTCGCAGGGTGTGCTCCTCGCGGGGGTGGTGGTGGTTGCCGTTAGAAACCAAAAAAATCAGGTTAACAAAATGGGGCTTTTCTTTTGTGGTATTGTCTGGTGGTGGTGGTGGTGGTGGTGGTGGTGGCCGTTCAAAACCAAAAAATGAGGTTAACAAAATGGGGTTATTTTTGGGTGGTATTGTCTGGTGGTGGTGGTGGTGGTTGCCGTTTGAAACAAAAAATGAGGTTAACAACATGGGGCTTTTTTTGGTGGTATTGTCTGGTGGTGGTGGTGGTGGTCGTTCAAAACCAAAAAATGAGGTTAACAAAATGTTTTTTTTTTTTGGTGGTATTGTCTGGTGGTGGTGGTGGTGGTGGTGGTCGTGGTGGCCGTTCAAAACCAAAAAATGAGGTTAACAAAATGGGGCTTTTCTTTTGTGGTATTGTCTGGTGGTGGTGGTGGTGGTGGTGGTGGCCGTTCAAAACCAAAAAAATGAGGCCCCCAGGGGGCGAGCAGGGGGAAGACCCCGGAAAGGGTAGGAACAACATTTAAGAGGTCAAAATTTGCCGGGATCCCCTTGGCACCGTGCACATGGCCTGCAAATACCACACAAAACCGGAAAGGGTAGGAACAAAATTTGCCGGTCAAAATTTGCCGGGATCCCCTTGCATGGCACCCTGCAGAAGTCCTGCAAATACCACACAAAACGGGAAAGGGTAGGAACAACATTTGGGGGTCAAAATTTGCCGGGATCCCCTTGGCACCGTGCACATGGCCTGCAAATACCACACAAAACCGGAAAGGGTAGGAACAACATTTGCCGGTCAAAATTTGCCGGGATCCCCTTGGCGCCCTGGAAAAGTCCTGCAAATACCACACAAACAGGGAAAGGGTAGGAACAACTTCGCGGGTCCAAATCTGCCGGGATCCCCTTGGTGCCCTGGAAAAGTCCTGCAAATACCACACAAAACGGGAAAGGGTAGGAACAACATTTGCCGGTCAAAATTTGCCGGGATCCCCTTGGCACTCTGCAAAAGTCCTGCAAATACCACACAAAACGGGAAAGGGGTAGGAACAACATTTGGGGGGGCAAAATCGCAAGCCCTGCTCCCTAAGATTTGGTCCCTAAGATGTTAGGTTCAAGTTTTCCTCCAAAAAGCCAAATCGCAAGCCCTGCTCTCCAAAATGTTGGGTTCAAGTTTTCCTCCAAAGAGACAAATCGCAAGCCCTGGTCCCTAAGATTGTGGGGTCATTCTTTGCTCCAACGAGTCAAATTCACAAGTCCTGGTACCTAAGATTTGGGGTGGCTCTTTGGAGGAAAACTTGAACCCACAATCTGCGGGACCAGGGCTTGCGATTTGACTCTTTGGAAGAAAACTTGAACCCAAGTTTTTCGGGACCAGGTGGACCAGGGCTTGCGATTTGGCTTTTTGAAGCCAAACTGGAAGCCAAAATCTTAGGGGCCGGGGCTTGTGATTTGGCTCTTTGGAGGAAAACTTGAACCCCAAATCTTAGGGACCAGGGCTTCCGGTTTGCCCGCAATCTTAGGGACCAGATTTGGGTCTTTTGAGGAAAACTTGAACCCAAAATCTTAGGGACCAGAGCTTGCGATTTGGCTCTTTGGAGAAAGCTTGAACCCAGCATCTGCGGGACCAAGGCTTGCGATTTGGCTCTTTGGAGGAAGACTTGAACCCAAAATCTTAGGGACCAGGGCTTGTGATTTGGCTCTTTGGAAGAAAAATTGAACCCAAAATCTTAGGGACCAGGGCTTGTGATTTGTCTCTTTGGAAGAAAAATTGAACCCAAAATTTTGGGGACCAGGGCTTGCGATTTGGCTGTTTGGAGCAAAACATGACCCCACAATCTTAGGGACCAGGGCTTGCGCTTTGACTCTTTGGAGGAAAACTTGAACCCAAAATGTTAAGCACCAGGGCTTGCGATCTGACTTTTTGGAGGAAAACTTGAAGCCAAAGTTTCAGGGACCAGGGCTTGTCATTTGGCCTTTTGGAGCAAGACTTGAAGCCAAAGTTTTAGGGAGCAGGGCTTGCGATTTGGTTTTTTGGAGCAAAACTTGAAGCCAACGTTTTAGAGAGCAGGGCTTGCGATTTGGCTCTTTGATGTTCTTTGGAGCAAAACTTGAACTCAAAATCTTAGGGACCTGGGCTTGCGATTTGACTGTTTGGAGCAAAGAAATGACCCCACGAAACCTTGAAAGAAAAGGTGCTCTTTGTTCACTCTCACCTTTCGTTCGTTTCATTTTCTGAACGCTTTAATTTGAGTATGAATATCTAATGTAATATGTAAAGAGGGGTGTCCAAGTTTTTTTTGAGTGTTTCGGGTGTCCTTTTCCTTTTTTGTAGCGAAATATTAAATATACACCCGCGCCGGAGATCTTGTTTTTGGAAACCTTGAAAGAAAAGTGCTTCTTTGTCCTCTCTCACTTTCGTTCGTTTCATTCGGTATAAAGTAAATAATTTAGCATGTAGAAAGGGTTGTCCAAGTTTTTTAGAGTGTTTCGGGTGTCCTTTTCTTCCTTTTCTGTAGCCACCCACCTTAACAGGACACCCACACCAGAGACTCCGATTTTGGAAACTTGAAGGAAAGGCGCTCCCCTTTTTCCACCGTTGCCTTCCTGTCGTTCCTTGCGCAAGAGGCAATAAAAGAAAGAAATGATATTACATGTATCCAAAATTAGGGTGTCCTGTTTTTCTTTTCTGTAACAAGACCTACTTTTCACGGACACCCACACCGGAGACCTCCATTTTTTTGAACCCTTTGAAAGAAAGCAGGCCGAAGACTTAAGATTTTCTGTGCTCCCAAAAGACAAATCGCAAGCACCGTCTTCCTAAGATTTTGGAGAAGGGGATGCTCCCAAAACACGCCCCCCAAGATTTTGGCAAAATGTGCTCCCAAAAGACAAGTCGCAGGCGCAGCCCTCCAAAAAATTTGGACAAGTTTATGCTCCCAATCAGTTTTTCTTGTTAAAGATGAGTTTACATGTCTTCCTACCTTGTTCCTTTCTTCTTCCGGTTCGCTCGCTCGTTCTCTCTCTCTCTCTCTCTCTCTCTCTCTCTCTCTCGCTCTCTCCATCTTTTTGCTTTTATGGGCGGCATGTCTTGTAGAATTGGAAGACGAGGAGGAGGGTGAACTACAAAGCAGAGATTTGCTGAAGCAGAGAGGGAGTGAGACACGGCGAGGCATAGAGAGAGAAGCATAGACCGTGGGAGAGAAAGGGTCTCTTGACTCTTAGCTTCCCCTTTCTCAAGTCCATATTAATTTTCTTTCTTGTGGAAAAGAAAGAGGAAAAGAGAAGAGAGAAGAGGAATTTACATGTTCTTCCTACCTTGTTCTTGTCCCTCCTTCTTCTCTCCCCCCTGACCCTGTCTCTTTTTCTCTCTATCTCCTCATTTTTCTGTTAAAGTGGTACGGGAAGGCGGATTGCCGGTCAAAATTTGCCGGGATCCCCTTGGCACTCTGCAAAAGTCCTGCAAATACCACACAAAACGGGAAAGGGGTAGGAACAACATTTGGGGGGGCAAAATCGCAAGCCCTGCTCCCTAAGATTTGGTCCCTAAGATGTTAGGTTCAAGTTTTCCTCCAAAAAGCCAAATCGCAAGCCCTGCTCTCCAAAATGTTGGGTTCAAGTTTTCCTCCAAAGAGACAAATCGCAAGCCCTGGTCCCTAAGATTGTGGGGTCATTCTTTGCTCCAACGAGTCAAATTCACAAGTCCTGGTACCTAAGATTTGGGGTGGCTCTTTGGAGGAAAACTTGAACCCACAATCTGCGGGACCAGGGCTTGCGATTTGACTCTTTGGAAGAAAACTTGAACCCAAGTTTTTCGGGACCAGGGCTTGCGATCTGGCTCTTTGGAGGAAAAATTGAACCCACCATCATATGGACCAGGGCTTGCGATTTGGCTTTTTGAAGCCAAAATCTTAGGGACCAGGGCTTGCGATGTGACTCTTTGGAGGAAAACTTGAACCGAACATTTTGGGGACCAGGGCTTGCGAACTGGCTCTTTGGGGGAAAACTTGAACCCAAAATTGGGGGACCAGGGCTTGCGATTTGACTGATTGGAGCAAAGAATGACCCCGCAATCTCAGGGACCAGGGCTTGCGATTTGGCTCTTTGGAGGAAAACTACTTGGAACCCACAATCTTAGGGACCAGGGCTTGCGATTTGGCTTTTTGGAGCAAAACTGGAACCCAAAATCTTAGGGGCCGGGGCTTGTGATTTGGCTCTTTGGAGGAAAACTTGAACCCCAAATCTTAGGGACCAAGGCTTCCGGTTTGCCCGCAATCTTAGGGACCAGATTTGGGTCTTTGGAGGAAAACTTGAACCCAAAATCTTAGGGACCAGAGCTTGCGATTTGGCTCTTTGGAGAAAGCTTGAACCCAGAATCTGCGGGACCAAGGCTTGCGATTTGGCTCTTTGGAGGAAGACTTGAACCCAAAATCTTAGGGACCAGGGCTTGTGATTTGGCTCTTTGGAAGAAAAATTGAACCCAAAATCTTAGGGACCAGGGCTTGTGATTTGTCTCTTTGGAAGAAAAATTGAACCCAAAATTTTGGGGACCAGGGCTTGCGATTTGGCTGTTTGGAGCAAAACATGACCCCACAATCTTAGGGACCAGGGCTTGCGCTTTGACTCTTTGGAGGAAAACTTGAACCCAAAATCTTAAGCACCAGGGCTTGCGATCTGACTTTTTGGAGGAAAACTTGAAGCCAAAGTTTCAGGGACCAGGGCTTGTCATTTGGCCTTTTGGAGCAAGACTTGAAGCCAAAGTTTTAGGGAGCAGGGCTTGCGATTTGGCGATTTTGGAGCAAAGCTTGAAGCCAAAGTTTTAGGGAGCAGGGCTTGCGATTTGGCTCTTTGATGTTCTTTGGAGCAAAACTTGAACTCAAAATCTTAGGGACCTGGGCTTGCGATTTGACTGTTTGGAGCAAAGAAATGACCCCACGAAACCTTGAAAGAAAAGGTGCTCTTTGTTCACTCTCACCTTTCGTTCGTTTCATTTTCTGAACGCTTTAATTTAAGTATGAATATCTAATGTAATATGTAAAGAGGGGTGTCCAAGTTTTTTTTGAGTGTTTCGGGTGTCCTTTTCCTTTTTTGTAGCGAAATATTAAATACACACCCGCACCGGAGATCTTGTTTTTGGAACCTTGAAAGAAAAGTGCTTCTTTGTCCTCTCTCACTTTCGTTCGTTTCATTCGGTATAAAGTAAACAATTTAGCATGTAGAAAAGGGTTGTCCAAGTTTTTTAGAGTGTTTCGGGTGTCCTTTTCTTCCTTTTCTGTAGCCACCCACCTTAACAGGACACCCACACCAGAGACTCCGATTTTGGAAACTTGAAGGAAAGGCGCTCCCCTTTTTCCACCGTTGCCTTCCTGTCGTTCCTTGCGCAAGAGGCAATAAAAGAAAGAAATGATGTTACATGTATCCAAAATTAGGGTGTCCTGTTTTTCTTTTCTGTAACAAGACCTACTTTTCACGGACACCCACACCGGAGACCTCCATTTTTTTGAACCCTTTGAAAGAAAGCGGGCCGAAGACTTAAGATTTTCTGTGCTCCCAAAAGACAAATCGCAAGCACCGTCTTCCTAAGACTTTGGAGAAGGGGATGCTCCCAAAACACGCCCCCCAAGATTTTGGCAAAATGTGCTCCCAAAAAGACAAGTCGCAGGCGCAGCCCTCCAAAAAATTTGGACAAGTTTATGCTCCCAATCAGTTTTTCTTGTTAAAGATGAGTTTACATGTCTTCCTACCTTGTTCCTTTCTTCTTCCGGTTCGCTCGCTCGTTCTCTATCTCTCTCTCTCTCTCTCTCTCTCTCTCTCTCTCTCGCTCGCTCTCTCCATCTTTTTGCTTTTATGGGCGGCATGTCTTGTAGAATTGGAAGACGAGGAGGAGGGTGAACTACAAAGCAGAGATTTGCTGAAGCAGAGAGGGAGTGAGACACGGCGAGGCATAGAGAGAGAAGCATAGACCGTGGGAGAGAAAGGGTCTCTTGACTCTTAGCTTCCCCTTTCTCAAGTCCATATTAATTTTCTTTCTTGTGGAAAAAAAAGAGGAAAAGAGAAGAGAGAAGAGGAATTTACAAGTTCTTCCTACCTTGTTCTTGTCCCTCCTTCTTCTCTCCCCCCTGACCCTGTCTCTTTTTCTCTCTATCTCCTCATTTTTCTGTTAAAGTGGTACGGGAAGGCGGAATGAGATGAAGGCAGCGTCCTCCCCTGGAGGCACCTGCCCACAAAAAAAGGAGCATCAGCTTCCAAGAGATTTGCAGAAGGAGAGAGGGAATGAGACAACGCAGGGCATGGAGAGAAGCGTAGACCGTGGGGGAGAGAGAGCGAGAGGGCCTCTTGGCCCTCTTGGCTTTCCCCTTATCTCGTTCTCTGTTTAGACAAGAAAAAAAGGGAGTTTGCACCTTCTTCTCGCTCCTCACTCGTCTCTCTTCTCCACACCCCTCTCGCGCTCCTTTTTTCCCCCTTTTTCAGCGGGCTTGAGGACAAGGGGTTTCCCCACGACCGCCCCACGCTGCACTCACTCTCTCTCTCTCTCTCTCGCTCTGTTTTTTCTTTCTTTTCTGAGAAGAACAGGAAGGGGTGGAAGCTGATGCTGGGTGCCTCCAGGGGGGGGACGTTGCCTTCCTCTCATTCGTACCACTTTAAAAAGAATGAGGAGATATAGAGAAGGAGTGACAGGGTCAGGGGGAGAGAAGCGGGAGGGACAAGAACAAGGTTAGAAGAGGCCATGATAGTACGACTTACGTGACAGCAGCGTGCCCTCGTGGGAACGTCAAGTTTTCCTCCAAAGAGCCAAATCAAGCCCTGGTCCCTAAGATATTGGGTTCAAGTTTTCTTCCAAAGAGCCAAATCGCAAGCCCTGGTCCCTAAGATTTTTGGGTTCAAGTTTTCTTCCAATCTAAGAACATGTCTGGCGACCCCGAAAAGACATAGACTCCCAGTTTCCCACGTGACAGCCTCGTACCCTCGTCGGAATGGGTTTGGTAATAACAAAACCCGAGTGCCAGCTTCCAAATAAACCCTATTAAAGCCACCCACCCCCCCCCCCCCCCCCCCCACTGCTTTTAAGCTGTGCAAGCATCATATGAATCTGTTTTGAAACCCATCATGCGATCATTGTCACTGTGTTTGCAAATGGGGGGGGAAACCCCCCCCCCCCCTTTGGCCGCGCAAGCTTGCCGCATGCGAACATAGTGTTTGCAAATGGGGGGGGGGGAGGTTGCACCCCACCCCAACCCCCCGCTTTTTTTTAGGCGCGCAAGCTTGCTTCAAAGCATGTGAACCTTTTTGAAACTCATTGTGTTGGCAAAGGGGGAGGGGCTGCGGCCCCCCCACCCCCCCCTTCCCCCGGCTGCGTTTAAGCCGCGCCTTCAAGGCATACAAGTTCTGCGCCCCCCCCCCCCCCCCCACAAACGCCCGCTTTTCTGAAGCCGTTTCAAAGCATATGATTCTTTTTGAAACCCATCATGCGATCACTGTCATTGCATTTGCAAATGGGGGAGGGCCCAACCCCCCCCTTTTTTAAGCCACGCAAGCTTGCTTCAAAGCATATGAATCTGTTTTGAAACCCATCATGCGATCATCGTGTTTGCAGCACCCAGACAGCTCGCAAACAGCTTTCTGGGCGTGGCTGACCTGTTTGCTGAATGTGTCCTGGATGCCTGCTGAATGTGGCAAGGGTGTTTGCTGACTGCAGCCCTCGTGTTTGCTGACTGCGGCCGTCGTGTTTGCTGGCTTTGGTTTGCTGAATGTGCCCCCTGTTTTCTCAATGTGCCACCCCCCCCCCATTCCGTTCGCATACATGCCATAAGAACTCACTTTCAACGCCCAGCCCGAAAGTTGATGGCATTCAATCTGAACCTTGGACCTACGACCTGAACCCATTGAAACCCAAACCCCTTAAACCCCTCAAAACAGCCTGTATAGCCGAAACCTCAAGACCCTAAAGCCAGCCTTGATCTCGTTGGGGAGAGCGTTCACGGTAGCTATCGTTGCTGACACGACGATGTCGCCAAAGACTTTCACGGCATTCCCCGCGAAACTCCCCACGGTCTCGCCCACCTCGAGGAGACCTGGCAAGTTTAGGGGCTTAGGCTATGAGGGAGCTTGGGCTTAAACAGGGCTTAAACCCTGGCACGAGTGTCACCGCCTCTCGTACAGGGTAGCAAATTGAAGCCCGACATGCTGGCAGTTGTGGTGCAAATGACACTTCCCAACTCTTGTTGTTTTTCGGACTCCACGCTAGGCGGGGGGTCCAGAAGAGGAACCGCCATGAAAGGACCATGTGAAGTTTGTGAGGTTTCGCTCTCTGGCTGCGCTACTTCCTTGAGTTTGCCTTACCCTAAACCTCAACCTTGGTCAAGGCGGAAGGGGTGGAACTGGGTATTACCATCCGAAATGAGCCAATACAAGCACTTTTTCTGCCAGCCTAAATACGCGTCCCCACCTTGAACTCTGCGCAAAATCCCCCGGAGAAAAACAGCAAGACATACACAATCGATATCAATCGATTTCTTTCTTGAGTTTGCCGGGGGGCTTTGGCCAAGATCCTTGAACGGCTCCGCAATATCGGCAAGATCGTCGATAAATTTGGAAGACACCACACTGTCCATCTCCTTCGCCCAAACCGGCTCGAAATCTACGGCGTTAAAGCTTCACCGTCCCCTCCCAAGAAAATGCGTCGATCATCCCCGCCCGAAAACGAATTCATGCGTGAGAAGTACATGAATTTAGTGTGTGTGGGATATGGTTTATCCAGGCCCGGAACTCAAACGCACGCATCTCAAAGCAGAGGCCTGCTTACGCAGTACGATTCTTGCCTGAGGGTTGCAGACGCTTCTGGATGCTTCTGGTATGCAAATGGGCAGGGACGAACTCTTGCAATTAAATTTAAGTCGATAGCATTCCCACTCACAAGAACGGGACGTCACTTCAGGATACTCTGCGGGATTCCCTCGGAATGGACACAGCGGGCACAGCGAGAGTGTGCTTTCAAGGGTACTCGGCGGGATTCCTTGCGCGATTCTTTGGCGCTGTGCACTCCAGGGATACTCGATGGGATTATTTGCCGAATTCTCCAGGGGCGGGCGCTCCTGTCCAACCCTCATTAAAAGGCAATGGACGTCTCTCATTCCTTTTGGGCGTGAATTCGTTTAGAATTGAATTCGTGCGTCATGCAATTCCTTACAGTTTCATTAATGAAACGAACGGACGGTTCTTTCATCTCAGTTGACACACCTTGACTGTGAGGAAGGGTCGCAAAGTGTGATGGGTGCTTCTGGAGAGTCTTGGTGCCAGGATATAGCTGTTTCTCGCCTCATGACTCAGATTGGCGACCAGTGGTGGAGAAAGAAGGTCTTGGCTGCAGATATGTCTATGTGGCTTCCGTGTACTGGCAGAAACAACTAGCCCTGAAAAACAATTCTGACGCTGCTTGTGTCTATGGCATGTCACAGTGCAGCCACATGCCCTGGAAAAGAAAAAGAGGACTGATGCACCTTTTTCCCAAACACACGCCGAGATCCGAGTGGTGGCAGATCAAAATTCGAGGGACCCCGGGCAGGCATAGCTCTGTCAGACAGGTCCGAAGACCGGTCGAAAATACGCCACCCCCCCCCCGGACTGATCCGAAGGGAGTATCACAACCCCCAATCCGGTCCGTGATTTCGAGGATAACAGTCATCAGGCCCCGAAATTCCGCGAGAAGCAGAGCTGTTCCCGTCGTCTCAAAAGGTCAGGAGAATTGTGAATGGCAATCGGCGCCTAAAGCAACCGTAGCACCCAGTCATCCCCAGTCTTAGGCGCAAGCCGTGGCACCTGAGGCAACCAAAGGTCAAGCTGGGCCAGATTTGAGGGCAAGCAGCTTGTCCAAGACCAGCCAATTCGGGGTCCAAGACACCGACACATCCTTCCTACGGCTGTGGGAGAAACCCTCGAAATTAATGGGTGAGCTGATCTGCCCACGTGTTTGAGCACCGCTTGACATGGGTGACGTGAGCGAAAACACCCCTATGAAACTCCTGGGCCGCGAGTTCCATCAGCAAGGCCGAGCAAGGCCACTTCTTAGAAGATCTCTTGCTGGCCGAATAGGCATTCCCCTCAAAGGTGTGCCTCAAGCATACTCGGTCCAATGGTCTCAGCCACCAGCAGGAAAAGGACCAAGGAACCTAAAAGCTCCAATGTCCCGATCCTACGCTTCACCGAGGTGTGGGCCAGCAATGCCTGAGCCCAGGGGGTCTTCTGGACATCCATGGAGAACCAAAAGACCTCACTCTTCGTAGACCACCAATGGCCACACGATTGTCGTCTTCCCCTGCGTCGCTGCTTCTATGGCAGGGGGAGTTCAACTGAAGGCGTAGAGGGATACAAGGACCCGCGTCGAGGATGGACAGGAAAAGAGTGGCAGCGGCCGGCATTTCCGTTCCAACTTTCCAACTTCTGTTCCCAAGCATAAAGGGGTTGTAGATGTGGGCTCACTTGTGAGCTTGCCACCGACCAAGACTTGGGAGGTGATTTCCTTCCTGATGTGAAGTTCGCCTGCCTCCAACTTCAGCGGTTCTGTTGCCCAAAACATCTTGTGCCAGGAAATCGGGCAGCCCACAAGGGTGAGGAAGAGCATCAGCGTAGCTGCTCCAAGGTCCGCAAGCTCCGCTTTCATTAGCGCCATGAAGTCGTCGACGAAGACTAGCAGTGACTAGCAGCCAGAGAAAGGTGTCGGAGACGTGGTAGGACAGGCGGGTGAGGATCGCTGCCAGGCGGCCCCAGTAGAGCTGAGCCGAGGCCACCCCATAAGTGCCGACCTTGTTGACCCAGTACTGGTGTTTTATCTTCGCCACGTACTTCCGATGCTTCTTGAGGACCTTAATCCTCCGGTGAGCTTAGCTGTCATCGGAATTGAAGAGCGTAAGGTCCAAGTCTCCAAGGTGGAGTTTGGCAAAGAGAAGATCATAAAGTGTGGGAGCTGTCCGTGTTGGCCCAGCCTTTTGCTCCGTCAAGGGACCTTCCACCACGTCAAGAAGTTTTCCCTCCACGAAGGTGGCCTCAATAGTGTCCTCGAAGACCTCTGCGCTCGGGTAGTTCTACGCCGTAGATGGTACAGGTGGTTCGAGATCACCGAAAAGTTCGCTCCTGTTTTGATGGCCAGATGTCAGGGTCTGCCAAGGTGGGACCATCCACTCCAAGTGGAGCTCCCTCGTATAGGTGTCGGTAAAGTCCTGTCAGGGTCGCCCGCCAGCTCCGCCAGGTCCACAGAGCCTGCAGGATGTCCAACGCGAAGGGCTGTCCAGAAGCAACCTTAAAGTCGTATCCGAATTTCAAGGACCCAATGGTCTGGCCAGCGGCGCCCGCAAGAATTGGTCTGGAGAGACTCTTGAAAAACCTCCTCTCAGAATCGGCGCCCCAAGGTGAGAACCTCCTCAATCCATTTGCCCAGCCAGGCAAGCTTACAGGACCCTCTGTCAGCAGGCTGGAGACGGCCCGGAAAGGGTTTCCCTCCACCATCCCGAAAAGCGTGAGCGGTGGCCAAGCCGAACTGTCAGAGTCCGAGCCTTCATGGGATTCAAAGCAGAGGCTACTGTCCGGTCCCAGTCCGAGTCCCGCAAGTCCGAAAAGAAGGACCATAACACCTCCGCGACTTCCCGCTTACTGCCAACGCTGCTAGACCACCATGTTGGGTGGCTCGGACGTCTGCACCTAAGGCCGTCCCACTCCAGACAGAGGTTGGTGAGAACCGAGGTGGGTTTTCTCGCACAGTGTCCGAGCAGCACGCACTGATCAAAGCGCTGTGTTTCATCACCATGAGGGGCATGTTTTGTGGGCCTCAGAACAGCCAAAATTGGCCGGGTCCTCTGCGGTGTTCCAAAAGGAACGCCACCCGCCTCAAGCGCCAGATGGTAGAGCAAAAGCATCCGAAGGAGCAAGGAGGAGATTCTCTTTCCGGGAACCAACTCGCAGGAGGGACCAGGTCCTGCAATTGGGGCCACGGTTCCCCGACAGCGCCAGATCACAAAGACCCGCGAACACCGTGTCATCGTCCCTGACATCATGTCTCGAGCAGAGAGGGCCAAAATTCCTCTCCAAGGAGGAGCAAGTCCAGAAGCCTCCTGGGGGCCCTGAACCCCGACGTTGCCCGCAAGTCGTGCTGTGTTTCCCCCGAGGAACGCATCCCGCCGGATGGTGGGGGATCGGCGCCTAAAGCAACCGTCCCTTTTTGGTCCGAGCAAAGCGGAGCCCGCGAATCGTGTTGCGCATCCCGCGAGGATCGCTTCCCACCACATGCCCGCAGAGAATCGGCGCCTAAAGCGACCGTCCCTTTGGCCCCTGGGTTGGAAGGGCTGGGATCTACGAAGGCAGAATGCATCGATTTCTCCTTCGCCCCCGAGATCGTCAGGGTTTCATCCTTGGCCATGTTGAGAGCCAAGGGTCGCCAGGCTTTCCTTTCTGCCGTCATCAAGACCGAAAAGGAAGGAGCTGGCTCTCGGCCCAAAATGGTGTCCCAAAAATGAAGTTGTAGAACTCATCCAAGTCGGACTTAGTGAGTTTGATGGATGAGGGTCCCGCGCAGGTAGCAACCACCATGAGGAGAGGTTCTCCAGATCACGAGGACCCGTTTCCGCTGTTTCTCGGTTTGGACTCGAACTTAACCTCGCCGTCCTTGGTGTGGTTTGCGACGATCTTGTTGAGGTCCAGCTGTGGGCCCGAGAGAAATTCCCCTCGGTAAAGAAGTCGCTTGAGGACCCCCAGCATGTGGCCAGAGCCTTCAAATTGGCGTTCCGGTTCCACCCCGAACTTTGCCATCTCCCCACGGCCGACCATCCTCAGCCGAGTGGATGTCCACCTCAGCCAGCTTCCTCTTCTTGAGCAACTTGAACTGTTCGATCGCGTTCTCTAGGCGTATGGAGGTAAGGACGCTGGTGTTGTCACCGTAGCCGTTCTGAGCAGGCTTGAAATCCAGCTTGGGGGCTTCTTTACGAAGTTCCCCTTCCTCCCATCGCCCAGCCCAGTCCTGGGCCGTAACAAAGCCTTGTTGGGGCATGACGTAGAGCACCAGCCAGGGGACCTGGTGCCTTGCAAGGACCAGCCTCATGTTCTCATCAATCTTCAAAACCTCCTGCTTGTTAACATCGGGGCAGGAGTCGTCTGGCGGACGGCAAACCGTCATCTTGCCAGCAACTTCTTCACGCGGCCTATCACCCATCACTGGTGCCGAGCTCCTGAGTCGGCCCACCTAGGAGCGGGAGGGCGGGCAAGAAAACAGGAATCCGACGTGTCTATGATCCAAAATGGCAGCACCCTCCCAGGCAGCCGTGACTGGGAGCCCTTCACTGCGCGGGCACCACCACGAACGGAAGGCTCGAAGGCGAATTTTTCGAGGACGACTGCCCACATAACCGAGCCAACGTTCTTAAAAGCAAGCTTGGCAGGCGGCCGCTCACGAAGAGGCTCGGATCACTATAGAATTCCTTGGACGTCGCGTCGGCATACGCGACGAGCTTGATCCTGTCCTCTCTCCTGAGCCAGTTCCACCTGGCAAGCGCAGTGCTGGAGATCTTCTGGCCCTTGATGGTTCCAACCTCCTCCGGCACCACCGAGTAGAACCTGCAAACAGCCTCCCACCATGGGTGTGAGCGGCTGAACAGATCAATAACGGACACCTCAGGCAACTCCTTTTGCAGGAAGACCACCTTGTCCTCCACCAAGGGAAAAACGGTGCTGGGGTCCTTGATGGTCCTTGGCATCATCCAACTGCTCCTGGATCCACGCTTGGAGGTGTTCAACATTCTCGTGTTCCACCAAGGTGTAATCAGCCAAGGTGCTGGTAACCGTTAGGGAAGGCGCCTTGTCAGCAACCACCCAGGAAGCAACCTGGGAATCCACAGCCATAGCTTCAGTCATCTGCACCAGAAGCAGCCACAGAGACCGCCGAAGAAGGAGCAGCCGATTCGACCGCCTCCATGTCAGAAACTTCCATAGGGACCTCTGGGAGGGACGAACGGTGCCTGAGGCAACCGCATCCACAACCCCATGAGGTGTACCTGCAGCAGCAGAGGCACGGGGCGAGGTCTCCAGGCGGCGGCGCTTTCGCAAATCATCCATGTCCAGAGCCAACTGCTGCAAGATGGGCTTGCCCTTGAGGAGGCCCACCGTGTTGGCTGCCCGCAAAGTCTCAACAACCCCAATGTTCATCACCTCAGTGTCCGACTGGTTTGTGATTTCTGCGATCAGGGTCGCGACATCTTCGATCACCAAATCATCTGCCGAAGTAGGCACTGCACGCGGGGGAGAAGCCATGACCAGCAACAGAACAAGAAAACAGGAATCCGAGAACAACAGCTCGAGGGAACAACAGTCCGCACCCCGACGTGTCAAAATGGCTACGGGGCAGGAGTCTGGTGGACGGCAAACCATCATCTTGCCAGCAACTTCTTCATGCGGCCTATCACCCATCACTGGCGCCGAGCTCCGAGTCGGCCCACCTAGGAGCGGGAGGGCGGGCAAGAAAACAGGAATCCGACCCCGACGACCATCCAAGGTGCCCTTGTGTGCCGACGCAGCTGGCTTGGCCCTATGACATGCGAGGTGATCAGTGCAAGCACGGATTCCTCTACAAGTGTCATGTGACCCTCTAAAATAAACCCCCCTCGCCCAACGATTTGTCACTTGTCCTGCTCGAGGCTCACCAAGCGGGAACGGGCATGGCCCGAAGTACCGTAGGCTCGAGCAATGAGAGCGTCCTGCTGTTCCTTCGCAGGGAGGCTACCATGACTGTATGTATTACTAGACATGCTGTGGCTGTACGTATGAGCATGCGGATAGTATGCTGATTACCGTGACAACTATGCATGACGCTTATGTCCTTTTTAATTCTCATGCCTGCTGCCTTTCGACTCACAGCTTGCGCCTCCAGCATTTTGACCTCGGTCTTGCGCCACACCTCCAGCCGGAGTTGTGCCCCACAGGTACTTGCCCCAAGCGTCCCCCCTTGGCCCCTTGATTAGGCTGATTTAGGGATTAGGCTGATTTAGCGTTGAGTAACAACAATAAGCCTCCAACAAAATGAAAAAGCGGAATGGCGATGAAAAACATGTTCGGCACGTGCCCGTTGATTGCCCTACTTCAGCCCTCACCTCCAAAACACACAGCCGCTTGTCGCGGGAGGATTTCGGCAGAGCCGACCCTTCTGTTTCAAGCCTTTGTCACGTAGTGTCCCCGCGGGGCCTGTACAAGCCGAACCTTTTGACTCACAACAATTCGGAGCTAGGGAAGCCTCTAGGCTCCTTACAGTCCACCAATACCTCACCTCGGCCTCTGAAGCAAGCAGAGGATCTGGTCTCCTTACCTGCCTGGGAACCCCCTCTGCGACACCCCTGCACCCCTCTGGCCCGCGACAGGCACGCTGGGCGAGTGGTCCCTGCTCCCTTCTTGTCGTTCTTGTCGCGTGGCAACAAGCACACGAGCACAAACAACAAAATTTTGCAGAGTCTGACATGGCAGGCCTTTACTGCTAATCAAAGCAGGGCTTCAGGATTTCTTCACTCCGGCGCAACCGAAAGCTTAAGTTATTGAGGCTCCGCTGTCTCTGGGCCACCAACCGAGTCGTTCCTCTGCAAAAAGGAGCTCTCCTCAAGGGCGCGCAGGTTCGGGGAAGCAGAAAACAAAAAAGCCCCAGAGTGCCAAAAAACCAAGGGGCCAAATCCTCGGGGCACTGCGCGTTGCTCGGCGAACCCGGCGTACCCGCCGGTGTAATGGATGTAGAGGATGAAAGCTGCACAAGAAAGATGGCCACAACAAGCCTGGGCTGTTCTACTGAAGCTTACAGGGAACATCAGTAAAATTAAAAATTCTACAAGCCGGAAACAACTCAAGTGCAATTTGCCTTTTTGCCACTTAGAGCCCTAAAGCAAATCCCAACCCGCCTAAACCAAATAAACCCCGTATACCAAGCTCTCCTTTGCATAGCTTTGCGCAGTGCAGCCCAGCAGCTTAAGCCACGTGGTTTTAAACCACGTGGTTGCAACCGTTGCAACCCTAGGCATCTTGTTCATTGCTCAGCCGGATTTTGCCGGCTGATTTGATCGTGAGCTTTCTCCCATTAAAACAATTAGAAAGCAAAACCTCGTTGAGCCGCCGTGCAAATGCTATTGTTGCGGGGTGAAGGGGAGGCGCACAACCTGCAACCCTACAAACCTGCAACCTGAAATGCCCTCCACAAGAATCGGTGTAGGAGTCCAGACTAGCACTGCGCCCAAAACAGAGGGGGCGCACCATGATAAAGGAACGGTTACGAGGTCTACGGAATCCACCGATGAGCCCTCTCTTGGTGCCCCTTAAGGCTCTCGAACCTTTTTGTGTAGGGTTCCCATTTGAAAAAGAAGGCTACTCTCTCCCAGTTAGTCAAGGGAGGCAAACCCAAAACACCGTAAATAAGGATGTGTTCGGCATGTTCGCCATGGAATGAACGTCATTAACCCCTCTCCGATGAGGATTTGTGACACTGCTACTGCCACTACGGAAGCATGTTACCATATGCTACCCAACCCTAACCTGGCAACCACGGGGCGGTCTGCACGCGTAGTTTGCACCCCGCCCACATTTTCAACGTTGTTGACGGGGAGGCAGGGCCATGCTCTTCGAGCGATGGGTCTTCCGAACTAAAAAATTGCCTCAACGCTGACCTGAGACATGCATGGGCTGCAAAGTTTGCGCTGGGCCCTTTGTCAGCACTTCCTGCAAGCGGCGAATATCTTCCTGGGATGGCTCTCTCAAAATTTGGGGTCCCGTTTTGCTTTCTGCATCATTTCCCAGAATCTTCACTCCTAATTTTGGAGCCGATTCCATCTAACTGGCAAGTTCAAGAAGTCAACAAACCTGAAAGCATGCACATAGGCAACATGTTCCACGCCCCTGCGTGTCCATGAGTGCGTGCATCCCATCAGTGAAACCTACCTAACCCTTAACGAAGCTCATTCAACCCTGAACCTTAAACCCTAAACCCTAAACAATGCCAAGCTTCGCACAGAGGCTTGCTCGGACTGTACTTGTCAGAAAGCGGCGAAAAGGTGCTGAACAACTCCTGGAAAGGAAGGGGGGGCTTAAGGCTGTTTTTTGCCACCACCTGCCCAGCTAGCAGCACTGCAGGGATACACTGCCTTAAGACCTAGGGTTTAAGCACCTAAGCGAGCCATAACGACAACAGTAAAAAGAGTAGGAAGAATGAGACTGATAAGAAAACAACAAGAACGGATTTTCTCTGGGGTTTCCATCTCTCCGTTCATGATGTTTCGCAGGATTTAGTAACAGATTGGTAACGTCATGAGTGGAGAGTTTTTAATTAAGGAACGCACGTAATGTAGTGACTGCGTGAAATTCAGTTTAAGAAGATGAAGGCGTATTTTCAATCACCTTATAAGTGAAGTGCATGAAAATTATACCAGCGAAGATTTCTGTTCGAACCAAACGATTCAAGTTGCTTGGAACCCGAGCGGGTTCAAGGAGCGGGTTTAATAAGGAGCAGCCGGAAGCCATATAGCAACTACGTTCTATCCGAGCAATGTTTCCAGCCGCGCGGCCCGCCAATCCGACTCAGCGAGCCATATACAGGGAGCCCACTACTATGGAGCCATGAAAGGGCCTGACGGAGCTGCAACCGGAAACTCACAAACGAAATCTCCATCAAAACTATTCAAAACTGATCACTATCTAGAGCTAGGACGATCGCAAATTGATGTATAGGTTTCGCAGGGGAAGCAGCAAGCATTGCGAAGGCACCATCGGTCATGCTTAAGATGTCCCCCACCTATCTCGCAACAGCTTGGTTTGGCTTTGTTACGCATTTTTGCTGCACTGACTGGCAGTGACTGCCAAACCATTTTCCCAAAAACATCTCGGATGTTGGGTTCTCGTTTAGGTTCAAAACGCGAGAGCGCGATACCGGGAATGGCGGCGCGGGGTGAAAGCGACTCGGGGATGAAAACGAAGCGGGGATGAGAACGAAACGGGCTGAAAGCGAAACGTGGATGAAAACGAAGCGGGAATGAGAACGATTGAGAACGAAACGGGGAGCCGCGGGGTGAAAACGAAACGGGGATGAAAACGAAAGGGGGATGGCGTGGGGATCAGAAGGGCCGGATGAGAACGAAACGGGTGAAAACGAAACGGGGATGGCGCGGCGCGGGAAGCGGAGGGATTTTCGTTGAATTGTAGTACAAATTGTAGTACTGGGAGGACAGAGCCGGAGGGGCGTGAGTGCGGGCTGCGGCGCGTACGGCGGCGCGGGAAGCTGAGGGAGTTTCGTTGAATTGTAGTACAAATGTAGTACTGGGAGGGGCGCGAGAGCGGACTGCGGCGCGTGCGACGGCGCGTGCAGCGGCGCGGGGAGCGGAGGGATTTTCGTTGAATTGTAGTACAGTTAACAGTGCTGAGAGGACAGAGCCGGAGGGGCGCGAGTGCGGACTGCGGCGCGTACGACGGCGCATACGGCGCGGGAAGCGGAGGGATGTTCGTTGATTTGTAGTACAAATATAGTACACATGGGAGGACAGAGCCGGAGGGGCGCGAGTGCGGACTGCGGCACGTACGACGGCGCAGGAAGCGGAGGGATTTTCGTTGAGTTGTAGCACAAATGTAGTGCTGGGAGGACAGAGCCGGAGGGGCGCGAGAGCGGACTGCGGCGCATACTGCGGCACGTACGGCGATGTGCACTGCGGCGCGGGAAGCTCAGGGATTCTCAAATGTCGAACTGGGAGGACACAGCCGGAGGGGCGCGAGAGCGGACTGCGGCGCGTACGACGGCACGTACGGCGATTTTCGTTGAATTGTAGTACAAATGCAGTACTGGGAGGACAGAGCCGGAGGGGCGCGAGAGCGGACTGCGGCGCGTACGGCGGCGCGGGAAGCTGAGGGAGTTTCGTTGAATTGTAGTACTTAATGTAGTACTGGGAGGGGCGCGAGAGCGGACTGCGGCGCGTACGATGGCGCGTATACTGCGTCGCAGAAGGGTGAGGGAGTTTCGTTGAAATGTAATACACATGTATAGTGCTGGGAGGACAGAGCCGGAGGGGCGCGAGAGCGGACTGCGGCGCGTACTGCGGAGGTACTGCGGCGCGGGAAGCTGAGGGATTGTCGTTGAATTGTATTATACAAAAGTACTACGGGGAGGACAGAGCCAGAGGGGCGCGAGAGTGGACTGTGGATATATATATATATGTATATTTATATTTATATTTATATTTATTTATATTTTTATATTTATTTATTTTTTGCTTATTTAGTTATTTATTTAACTCTTTCTTTATTTATTGTTGTTTATTTCTTTGCGAATATATATATATATGTATTAATATATATATAGATATATATGCTCGCCCCCCCCCCCCATGATCCACACATTTGGCCTCGGGAAGGGGGTTTTGGCAGGGGGGGCGGACTCCAGACTCCAGATTTCCAGAAAAAATCTGGAGTACCCGGGCCCCGGACTCCAGACTCCAGTTTTCCAGAAACAATCTGGAGTACCCCCAGACTCCAGACTCCAGATTTCCGTACCCCCAGACTCCAGACTCCAGATTTCCAGAAAAAATCTGGAGTACCTCCAGACTCCAGACTCCAGATTTCCAAAAAAAATCTGGAGTACCGGGACTCTGGACTCCAGATTCTGGAGTCTGTAATCTGGAGTCTGGGGCCGCGAGTACTCCAGATTTTTTCTGGAAATCTGGAGTCTGGGGCCCGGTACTCCAGATTTTTTCTGGAAATCTGGAGTCTGGAGTCCGGGGCCCGGGTACTCCAGATTTTTTCTGGAAATCTGGAGTCTGGAGTCCGGGGCCCGGGTACTCCAGATTTTTTCTGGAAATCTGGAGTCTGGAGTCCGGGGCCCGGGTACTCCAGATTTTTTCTGGAAATCTGGAGTCTGGAGTCCGGGGCGTGGGTACTCCAGATTTTTTCTGGAAATCTGGAGTCTGGAGTCCGGGGCGTGGGTACTCCAGATTTTTTCTGGAAATCTGGAGTCTGGAGTCCGGGGCGTGGGTACTCCAGATTTTTTCTGGAAATCTGGAGTCTGGAGTCCGGGGCCCGGGTACTCCAGATTTTTTCTGGAAATCTGGAGTCTGGAGTCCGGTGCCCGGGTACTCCAGATTTTTTCTGGAAATCTAGTGTTTTGGTTTTAGTGTGTAGGTTTCAGGGTTTAGTGTTTTGTGTTTAGGGTTGAGTGTTAAGTTTAGGTTTTAGGGTTTAGGGTCAAGCGGCTCGGCTAAAACCCAAATAAAACCCTAAACTCTGAAATCCAAACAGTAAGCATCTGAAACCCCGACGGGTTTTGGTTTCAGGTTTAGGTTTAGTAGGGCTCGAGGTTCTGGCCTTGGGGTTTACTGTTTAGGGTTTAGGGTTTAGGGTCTAATGTTTAGGGTTTAGTTTGAAATGTTTAAGGTTTAGTTTTTGGGTTAAGTGCTAAAGTGTTTAGGGTTTCGTGCTAAGTGTTTGGGGTTTGTGCTAAGGGCTTAGTGTTAAGTTTTTAAGGTTAGTGTTTAGGGTTTAGTGTTGAGGGTTTCGGGTTTGGGTTCTAGGTTAAGGGTTTTTAGGATTTTTACAAATTTAAATGATCTGGGGAAGGCACCGGGGCTGCCCCAGACCATTGACAATTTAAAAAACCCTTCTGTTTAGGCTTTAGGGTTTAGTGTGTAGGGTTTAGTGTGTAATGGTTAGGGTTTAGTTTGTAGGGTGTAGTGTTTAAGTGTTTAGGGTTTAGTGTTTAGTAAGGGTTTAGTGCTTAAGTGTTTAGGGTTTCGTGTTCAGTGTTTGGGGTTCGTGCTAAGGGCGTAGTGTTAAGCTTTTAGGGTTAGTGTTTACGCTGGTGTTTAGGGTTCAGTGCTAAGGGTTTCGGCTTTTTTTGGGTTAAGGGTTTAGTGTGTAATGTTTAGGGTTTAGGTTTTAGGGGTGCTTAGGTGTTTAGGGTTTCCTGTTAAGTGTTTGGGGTTTGTGCTAAGGGCTTAGTGTTAAGTTTTTAGGGTTAGTGTTTAGGGTCTGGTGCTGAGTGTTTAGGGTTTAGTAGTGCTTAAGTGTTTAGGGTTTCGTGTCAAGTGTTTGGGGTTTGTGGGCCTAGTGTTAAGTTTTTAGGGTTAGTGTCTAGGGTCTAGTGCTGAGGGTTTAGGGTTTAGTGTTAAGGGTTTCGGGTTTGTTTTTTTGGATTTAGGGTTTTAAGCATGTTTACTAGTGTTCAGGGTTTAGTGTGTAGGGTTTAGTGTGTAATGTTCAGGGTTTAGTTTTTAGGGTGTAGTGTTTGAGTGTTTAGGGTTTCGTGTTTAGGGTCTAGTGCTTAAGTGTTTAGGGTTTCATGTTAAGTGCTTGGGGTTTGTGCTAAGGGCTTAGTGTTAAGTTTTTAAGGTTAGTGTTTAGGGTCTGGTGCTGAGTGTTTAGGGTTTAGAGCTAAGGGTTTCGGGGATGGATTTTAGGGTTAAGGGGTTTGAGGGTTTTTGCAAGTTTACATGATCTGGGGAAGGCATTGGGGCTTCCCCAGACCCACCTAAACATTAAAAATCCTTAAAATCTTATAAAAATCTTTAAGCTTCTGTTTAAGCATTCTCAGGATTATGAAGGTTTTAAGCCGTTTAAGCCTTTTAAAGACCTTAAATTGCTTACGTATTTAAGTGGCTGCCCTTTGCGGATTTTAGAGATTGTTGAAGTTGCCAATGGTCCGGAGAAGCCCCGGCGCCTTCCCCAGACAATATAAAATTTTTAAAATCCGTAAAGTCCTGAAAGTCTTACAGTTGTAAATGGCTGTCCTTTTAAAGTTTAAAGATTTTAGGATGTTCAATTCTAAAATCCGTAACTTCCTTAATTTTAAACGGCTGCCCGTTTTAAATTTTAAAGAATTTTAGACTTTTGAGGGATAAACGTTTCGAGGTTGTTAAGGGCTTAAAGCCTTTTAAGACCCTTTAAATCTTGAAATTTTGAAAGGCTTTAAATACCTTAAAGCCCTTCAAATTTGAAAAGGGCTGCCCCTTTTAAGGATCTTTAAAATTGCAAATGGTCTGGGGAAGCCCCGGTGCCTTCCACAGATCCTTTAAATTTTTACAAACCCCTAAAACCTAAAACCCTGAAAAGCCTTAAGCTTCTAAATGGCTACCCTTCTAAAATTTTACAGAGCCGCAAAACACAAGTTTCAGAAGCAAAATGCACATAAAAACACTAGTGTTTTTATAGAGGATAATATAATAGAGCTTTTTGTATTCCAGTGCAGTTTTTACTGCATTTTTCCGGTGAAAAAACAGAAAATCAAACAAAGACGAAGACAGGAAAACCATAGGTGTGGATCATGGGGGGGGGGGGTGACCATATATATATATATATGTTTCTTGATATCCTTTTGAATTCCTTTTGATGTCCTTCTTTAAGGATCTGGGTTCCAAGTCTGAGTTCTGGACTGGGTACAACCAAAGCCAACACGCAGTCTCAGTCTATACGCTTCCGACAGACACGCCATAGCATGAGGTTTTTCGCCTCAACTAATCAACTACCCTGCGTCGCCTTATTATCTTCTTATACTCATTTATAGAATGTGCATACGGAATGGATGTTAAAGTGGGGGTTTCACTCTGGCACTGTTTTCATTCGGATTGTTTTTGGGTTCCTGGCTTGACCTTGTTTAAGAGAGTACTCCCCCTGAGAGACTCAATGACTGTGGTCGCGCGGTACAATCAGCAAACAAAGAAAGCTTACAAAGCGTCCGGCGTGCAGCAAGGTTGTGTATATCAGATTCCTTTGCTGAAGCCAGCCCCATGGTTACTGGGTTTTTGCCAAGCGGCGGCGGAAATCATGAACTTTGCCGCGACACGGCAGGAAACAGGAAGGGAGCCCCATGGGAGCCCAGCACCGTCGCCGCGGCCCACGCATCCCACCAAGGAAAAATGCTAGGTGAGCCCCGTCGCCGTAGCCGCCGCGCCCCACTCATCCGACCCATGACCCCAGAAAGGAAACGTGAAGGGAACCCAATAAAAGCCCCAGCCCTTTGCCGTTGCCCAGCACAATGGGAGCCCATCCCTGTCGCCGCGGCCCACCCATCCAGAAAGAACATGAACGGAGCGCAATGGGAGCCCAGCCTCGTCACCGCGGCCCATCCATCCGACCCATGACCCCAGAAAGGAAACATGAAGGGAGCCCAATGGGAGCCGTACCTGTTTGGGGAATTATTGAAAAGCATGAACGAAATGAAGTGCCGCCAAGACTCTCGTTACATTCTCATGTCCAAGCTATTGTTAACCAATCAATATTCGTAAAACAGCTTTAAGAAGAGAGAGAGAGAGAGAGAGAAGAATCATCGTTGATTTTACAAATATGACTATTGAGTTACTGGCGCTCCCAGTATTCCCTGCTTATAACATGTATTTTCACTCTTGTTCTTCCGCTTCTGAGACATGCATGCATGCTTGTACAAAGCACTGCAGAAGACCGGTGCAGCGCGTACAATGCTTGCAAGTGGTCTCGCGTTGAACATTGCCGTTCTGGATCTGTAGGTCCCCTTTACTTGCGAGGTGTGGCCGCTTTCCATGGAAAACTGATGATCGGCGGTGTTGCCACCTGAGTGCCTTGGTCCCCATCTTCCTTTTTCAGAACGCTAGTGATACTAGTAGTAACAAGGAGATTGCTCAACCCAGAGCCGATGTTGAGGTTGGAGTCCGGGTGTGGAACTGGGGTGAAGCTGTGAACCTTTAAACCATTCTTAGGCCCACCAGATGCACCATTCATAGTGCCTCCAGGCTGGAACTAGACCCTACGGCCAACTCTGTCACGCCAATGGTTCTCAATGGTTCAGCTCGAGTGCTAAGAATAAACATACATGTAATGTAACAGGAACTTCAAAAGCCGTCTTGGGGCGGGTATGTCCACACGCTAAGGCACGCCCTCTGAGCGTGCCTTCTGTCATGGCGCATCCTTTCGCAGTAGCAGCGGGTGAAGGCCGAATCAGGGGAACAGATTCCGAGACCGGAAGGGCCGAATCAGAGACCAGGAGAGGGGAATCCGAGACCAGCAGGGCACCAGACTCAGAGACCAGGCAGCCAGATTCCGAGACCAGACATGGGATTCAGAGACCAGGCTCCCAGATTCCGAGACCAGACACGGGATTCAGAGACCAGGCTCGCCGAATCAGGCACCCGACCGTCTCCAGCCGACCCGACCCACCCCACCGGCCCCTGACCCCTGACCAAGCAACCCACCCGACCAGACCAACCCAACCGGACCCAACCCGCCCGACAGCTCCGACCAAGCCGATCGACCCGACCAACCCAACCAACCCGACCAACCCAACCCAAGCAGCCAGGGACCCTCAGCAGTGGGCGAAGCGACCGCAAGAGTGGACCAATGCATTCAGCCACCATGACGTACCCTCGTGGCAGAATGCTGTCGGCACGGTCCTGTGGCGTAGAAATAACCCGACCCAAGCAACCCACCCGACCAACCCGACCAACCAACCGGACCCGAGCCACCATGACGTACCCTCGTGGCAGAATGCTGTCGGCACAGTCCTGTGGCGTAGTAATAACCCGACCCCTGACCAAGCAACCCACCCGACCAACCCGACCAACCCAACCGGACCCTTCCCCGACCAATCCGATCGACCCGACCAACCCAACCAACCCGACCAACCCAACCCAAGCAGCCAGGAACCCTCAGCACTGGTCGAAGCGATTCAGCCACCATGACCTACCCTCGTGGCAGAATGCCGTCGGCACGGTCCTGTGGCGCAGTTATAACCCGACCCGACCCACCCGACCGGCCCCGAGCAGCACCGTGGGCCCACCCGACCGACCCGACCGACCCAACCTGAACTGCGACACGACCGAGCCGACCAAGCCGACCGACCCGACCAGACCAATGCAACCGGACCCGACCCACCCGACCACCCCGACCAAGCCGATCGACCCGACCAACCCAGCCAACCCGACCAACCCAATCCAAGCAGCCAGGGACCCTCAGCAGTGGGCGAACCGACCGAACCATGACGTACCCTCGTGGCAGAATGCTGTCGGCCGACCCGACCCACCCGACCGGCCCCTGAGCCCTGACCAAGCAACCCCCGACCAACCCGACCGACCCGTGACCCGACTCACGACCGAGCATCCGGCCCCAAAGGAGTCTACCTGACCCGACCGCACCCGAGCAACCCCACGACCCGAACAGCACCGTGGGCCCACCCGACCGACCCGACCAACCCAACCCGAACTGTGACACGACCGATCCCCCCCAAGCGGCCCGCTTGTGTTTTTTGCTCGGGCAAGCCTGTTTCAAACGAATCCCTTCCAAACCCATGATGCGGGCATTGTGTTTGCAAATGGGGGGGCTGCGCCCACCCCAACTCCCCCGCTTCTATTTTTTTACTCGGGCAGGCCTGCTTGAAACGAAGCCCTTCTTTTCGTCGGGCAAGCCTGCTTCAAACGAAGCCCTTCCAAACCCGTGACCATGATGCGGGCATTGTGTTTGCAACTGGGGGGGCGCACCCCAACCCCCCCGCTTTTATTTTATACTCGGGCAAGCCTGCTTCAAACGAATCCCTTAGAAACCCGCTGCGCCCCCCCCCCAACCCCCCCACCCCGCTTGTCTTGTTTACTCGGGCAAGCCTGCTTGAAAGGCATCCCTGCCAAACCCATGATGCGAGCATTGTGTTTGCAAATGGGGTGCGCCCCCCCCGCCCCCCCCAACCACCCCGCTTTTATTTTGTTACCACTTTTTTTGACTCGGGCAAGCCTGCTTCAAACGAAACGCTTCCAAACCCATGATGCGGGCGTTGCTGCGCCCCCCCCCCCAACCCCCCCGCTTTGATTTTTTACTCGGGCAACCCCCCCCCCCCGCAACCCCCCCCCGTTTTTATTTTGTACCGTTTTTTTACTCGGGCAGGCCTGCTTCAAAAGAATCCGTTCCAAACCCATTTTTTACTCGGGCAAGCCTGCTTCAAACGAATCCCTTGCAAACCCATGACGCGGGCATTGTGTTGGCAAATGGGGGGGGCTGCGCCCCCCCCAACCCCCCCGCTTTTCTTTTTCCTCGGGCAGGCCTGCTTCAAACGAATCCCTTCCAAACCCACGATGCGGGCATTGTCTTGGCAAATGGGGGGGGAATCGCTTCCAAACCCACGATGCGGGCATTGTCTTGGCAAATGGGGGGGGCTGCGCCCCCCCCAACCCCCCCGCTTGTATTTTTTACTCGGGCCCGGGCAAGCCTGCTTCAAACGAATCGCTTCCAAACGGTCAACCCAGTGGTTACAACAATCAACCCTTTGGTTTCCCTTGACGTCCCTCTGGTTTCGGATGCCACCCTGTCTGGTCTCTGATTCGGCCCTGTCCGGTCTCTGATTCGGCCCTGTCTGGTCTCTGATTCGGCCCTGTCTGGTCTCTGATCCTGAGGGGGGTGATTCTGGAATCTGGTCTCGGTTTCTGCCTGTCTGGTCTCTGATTCTGAGCCTGGTCTCTGATTCGGTGTGTCTGGTCTCTGATTCGACCCTCTGGTCTCTGATTCGTATTTTTTCCAGTAGCAGCAGAAGCCGCAGCAGGCGGTGTACAAGCAACTTGACGACACTGATGTTCAGAAACTTTTCTGGCTGCTGGCCTTTGCGAAGGCTGCGCAGCGCTGCGACTTTTTCCACAGCTCGGACTTCGAGAAGTCCAGGCAGTGTTTCCTTGGCGGGTGTTTACGGCCGGGATTTGGGGTATGAAGAGTATAGGAGCTTGGGGGTTTAAGGCTAAGATTCAGGGCTCTATTGGGTTTCAAGATGTTTCAAGCTTAAGGTGCTTGTGTGGAGTTTGGGCTTGGAAGTAGTTTCGTGGCCTCTTGGTTTCAGGGCGGGGTGGGGCTAAAACTCCCCTTCACTATGCCCCACTAAGCCATCTGCGAGCTTTTCGGGAAACCGAGAGATCGGATCCAGGATTCAACATTTTTCTATTGCTATAGCACCATTCCATGCCCAGCTTCTGGAAAATGTCCGCCGCATCTGAGAAAGTTTCCGGACAGTTGTCCTGGATGGGCTCTTTACGGCTCATTGGGCAGTTCTCTAAGGCTTTCGGGATTTACGGAATTGAGGGGCTTTAGGAGTCGGGAGCCTCTTGGGCCGTGGGGTTTTGGAGCTTTCAGGTTTTAGGGCTTTAGGGGTGTGGGCCTGTCAGGCTGTAGGGACTAGGGCTCTTTGGGGGCAGCAGGGGGGGGAGGTGCCTTGGACGCTTAGCGTCTATTCTGCGCGTGCTCTTTGTTTTCTTGGATTCTTCCCGAAAACCTCTCTGGGATTGGGTTCTCGTTTGGCGCTTCAACGCGGAAGGCGCTCTATCGGATCGCTTTCTGGCGACCACGAAGAGGAGACGGTCAAGGGAGGGGGGTCGGAACATTTTGCTCGGAGAGGGGCATGGGGAGGCGTGGACCATGCATGGATGTGCGGTTGACGGACGGGTTCGGGGGGGCGAGGACAAGGAGGGGGAAGTGCGGGAGCTTGACATTCGGTTGATGGGCAGGGGGTGAGTGGGGTATACACGTGGAAAAAAAAAGGTTCAGAGCGCGATGTTTTTCTGCGGTTGAAGGGGTGTACTAACCTGTCCGCGCCTTCCGCGCCCTCCGCGCCCTCCGCGCCCGCCGCGCCCACCGCGCCCGCCCGCCGCGCCCTCCGCACCCTCCGCGCCTCGCGCCACCGCGCCCTCCACCCTCCGCGCTCTCGCGCCCTCCGCGCCCCTCCGCGCGTCCGCGCCCTCCCGTCCGCCCTCCGCCCCCACGCGCTCCCCGCCCCCTCCGCGCCTCCGCGCCCCTCCGCGTCCTCCACGCCCTCCGCGCCCTCTGCGCCCGATGCGCCCGCCGCACCCGCCGCGCCCCGTGCTCTCCACGCCCTCCACGCCCTCCGCGCCCTCCGCGCCCTCCACGCCCTCCGCGCCCTCCGCGCCCTCCCTCCTCCTCCCCGCCCAGTACGTGCTGAATGCTAAGGCTGCTAAGGGTTCATTGCGTCTATTCTGTGGGTGCGTTGCTTTTATTCAGTGGGCGTTTCCTTTGTAAAGTATTTGTTTACAAAACACGCACGTGCAGCATAGCCTCTAAGTGTCCATCTTACGGGGGGGGGGGAGGCGTGCCTTGGACGCTTAACGTCTATGCTGCGCGTGCTCTTTGGTTTCTTGGATTCTTCCCGAAAACCAATTCTGTTCTTGGGTTCTCGTTTGGCGATTCAACGCGGAAGGCGTTCTACCGGAACGGTCAACATTTTGACGGGAGGCCGCGGAAACGACACGGTCAAGGGAGGGGGTTCGGAACATTTTGCTGGGAGAGGGGTGGTGTGGGGAGGCGTGGACCATGCCTGGAGGTTGACGGGCGCCCTCCGCGCCCTCCGCGCCCCCGCCCGGGACACAGTGTGCTGGGCTAAGGGTGCATTGTGTCTATTCTGCGGGTGCGTTGCGTCTATTCTGCGGGTGTTTCCTTTGTAAAGTAATTGTTTACAAGGCACGCACGTGCAGCATAGCCTTTAAGTGTCCATCTTACGGGGGGGAGGCGGGGGGAGGCAGGGGGGCGTGGGGGCGTTACAAGTCCTTTAATATGCTCAGGTCGCATCTGGAGGAAGGAGAAACAACAATGATGCTTCATGCTTCATCAGTCATTATGACTCTGCCTCTTCCGATAACCATTGATATGACTACTATCAATATCATCAGAATCATTTTCAATATTTACAATTATATGTGTGGTTGGTGTTTTTGCTGCTATGGATACAGAGCTTTATTGCTACGCCTATTGTGCTGAGTATGAAGAGCGTGGCTGATGAGTATCAGTACGCGTGTTCTGTGATTGTTCTTGCCATTGCTGTTTTTTTTGCTGTAGTTGGGTCACTTTGGGGGCTCCTTGCAGTTGCAGAGCACCTCCGCGACATTGCCTCGGCTCCCGGGGCTGAAGGTGAATAGGGTCCTATTTGTCTTTGGGGGAGGCTTTATAAGGCTTCAGGTCATCCACTAAGCTCATGCCAGAAGCAGGGGATCTTAAACTGTTCTTGAAACACAGCAACAACAGTTCGAGAAGGGATGTCCTGAAAGCGCCGTTTGCAACAGCGTGCAACAGCATCGGCAAACTTAAGCAGCATCGCAATGTAAGCCAAAGAAGTGACACAGCAGATGAACAGTACATAGTGAACAGTAAATTCAAACGACAGTATACTACAGCAAGGGAAAAGTAAACGACAAGTGAGCAACAAAATACGAGGAGATCAGGGAAAAGTGTTGGATAAGCAAAGGCGCACACGTGTCTGCGCATATAAGTGCAAGTAAGTAAAGTAAGAGGAAAGCGAGAGGAATGCAACAGGAATAAGAGTAAAACCCTTGCTTGCGGGGAAAACACTCAAGGTCAAGACCTCCTCCCTCTAAGCTCCAAATTTCCTTTTGCCACGCATCTGCTGCCGATGATGTGACAGCATGGAGTCGGAGTTTAGGTGCACATTTCCGATCCACAGTCTAAAGAGTCTAAACCTCGACAAACCCGCGAGTCCAAACGCGCCACCTTGTAAGCAGGACCAACATAAACCCTTCCTTAGGAGCTCTGCCAACACCCTACAGTCGACCCAGCCTCCGTGGGCTGTCACCTGCATCATGGCACAGCTGTCATCTTCCTCCTGCACAGCTGGATTTGCACCAGGAACTCAATGGAATCCTACACCCTTCAATCGCAAAGCCTTAAGCCTATATATTTGTCCGGGCTTATTTTTGAGCAGATTTCCAGCTTCCCAGCGTCTAGAGCCTAAACTTTAGGGACTTCGGCAGCGTTTCCTGAAAAGTCTTTGCAGAGGCGCCCAGCCTGGCTGCTTCAATACTCAAGGGAAAACGCTTGCGAGCTTTCAGAAATGTGCCGAACTAGAAGAAGCCACAGAAGGTTTAAGAGCTCAGAAGTAACCCTAAACCCCAAACCCTAAACCAGAAAACTGAAAACTTTCATAAATCGCAAAGCAAGAAGCTGCAATAAGAAAGTGAGCGCCACAGCTGCTACAATCTTCACCATGGCTCTGGGGAACACGTAAGGAGCTGCACCCGCTGGAGCAGCTGCGGATGACACCACAGATAGACAGAATGCCAACACCAGCGGCAGCACAAAAAAGACAGCATCAACAATAGCAAAGCAAACCATATCAAATATTAACAATACTGATCAAAGCAATAACAACTGTTGAGGCTGCTCCCGGGTTCGAAGTGGGCCTTTCGTTCTTTGCAGGCCTGAGGGTTCTCCTGGCCTCCTTACCCCGGCGAGGTTGTTCTGAAAATGTTCTGGGAATCTTTCTGCCCCATGGCCATTACTGTTGCTTTTGCGGCCATTGCTATTGTTGCTACTGCCATCATTGATGTTGTGGTCCGCCTGCCAGTCTGCAGGCTTTATGAGCCCCATTTCGAGGCTTGGGATGTCGTGTTCCACTGAGGTTATGTAGTCTTTACGGTTCTTACTATGGGCTTGTGCTGAGATCCAATAATCTATCTCATGCGAGCACACATTCCATGGAGAAGTCCGAGGGTTGTGTGAAGATCTTGATAACGGATTTGAGGGTTAGGGTCTTGGCAGCAGTTCTTTGTATTCTAGGGTATACCTAGTATACCTGCAAGTCTACAGAAAGATCGGCCCAAATAGTCGCTACGACTGTACTTCAGGAAGCCATAAACACCTTGCATAGTTCAAAGAAGAGTCCTGAGGCAACTAAGCCCAAACCCTGAACCCTAAACCCTGGAGGGTTCACATCAAGACTCGAGTTCAAGGTTCAAGGTTCGGGCCTTTTCTTTGGGTGAGAGCTTCAGGGTAGGGCCCTAGTGTTCGGGCTTCAGGGCTAGGCCGAAACTCATTTAGGAGCAGTCTGCAGAAGAGAACCTTGGACATACTGCACCAAAACAAAACATAGCATTGAACATAATCGTAGTAGTGAATCTAAGAGAAAAACAAAGGCAAAAGGTACTCATGATTCTCTTAGTATGCTCATCCTAATCACAATTGGGGTACTCAGAATCAAACGCATAACAAGGACGGTGCTCACAGTAATGACAACCCACATCATAAAGACAGTTGCAAGCGCAAACATCACTCGTCATCCTGGTGAGAAACGAATGCTGATCAAACTCTCAAGACAAACTCGCAGGTCACAGCCTGGCACAGGTGGAGAGGCTCAGGTAAAGATCCCGTGAGTCGCATGGCGCGAATCTGTTGTGAGAGTTTTGCACAGAACGTGCTGAAGGTTCCAAAGAAGGGTTCCAGGAAAAGGGGGGCCTTTTTAAGGATCTCCTATCCAATCTCGGTAATTCTCATGTGCATGGGCCGCATGATGAGCAATGCCAGCGGCGACCCGAGTTGCGAGGCTGCACGGAGGAATGTGTGGGAAGCCGCAGGCAGACTCCTCACACCAGCTCCTGCACAAAGTACCTGTATGCCCTCTGCACATGGCCATGCTCCGCGGTAGTAGGCACCGGTAAGCACTTGGAGCGAAGGGTCGCTCGCAAGCCCGATCCTGGAGGTCCGTGTCAAGCTCAGCATCTTGGCATCGTGAGCCGGAGCATCCATGGGCCAAGCTTACATGGCCCCGTCCGCCCAGCACGTGGCTTGTTGCAGAAAGTCCAACACGATGCTGAGGATGCACCTAGCTGGCGGCAGAGATCTCAGGTTCGTGTCATCTGACGCTGGTTTCTGCCTTCTCTTTGCTTGCATCTTCTTCAGTTCTATTTGCTCTCTACGGTTCAGACTCGACATAACCCTGGCCTCGCAGCTTGTAGCTCACGCTCAGCGGCACACGCCAGCAGACATGCGACGTCAGCAACGGGGCCAAGCCGGACCCACTCGGCATCGAGCACCGTTGGCACCGGCAGTGCCAGGCAGTAAGGGACGGGCACCCGATTGCTTAGATGGTTCTCTGCCAGCACTGGACACTTCTCCCAGGTGCTGTCTTTGGCTGCATTCGGCCATGCTTTTAAAATGCAAAAGCCCTCAACAGCCTGCGGCCGGGTTCATGAGGTGGCCCAGCCGGAAACTCAAGCACAGCAAGCTGCTAGGACAAAACCACATGCTTCAAAGCACTGGCTGATACTGGCTGAAATCACCCTCGAGGCTCAAGGGCTGCAAAGCAAGGCAGACCACATTCTTTATCTGCGGCTAAACGACAACAAGAGGGAGGACAACGCCACTTTACCAACATTAGCGGGGAGGACATGTGTCTGTACCTGATGCAGCCTGAGTCAAGTTACCTGGTCACAGCTGACGGTGCATTACGAAACCACAAAGCGGTGCCGTCCGGGCACCCCGTCTGCAATTTGGATGATCCAGATGACATATCTGTGCTCGCAGTCACTCATGCCACAAAGCCTACTGGGATCTGGCCCGTCACGGACAACACGCCAGAACCATACACACGTTGACTTGTCTGGAACTGATGAAACGGACATTCGACTGGACAACATCAAGCATGCTCAGTGACTATCGTCGTCATTGTTTGGGCTAGGTTTGAGGCCCCAGATCAGACCACGGGAATGATCGTTGGGATGTGAGTTCTGTCCCTTGTGTCGTCGTCGTGCCAGACACCAGGAATGGCATATGTTGTCGTATGCGAGGTGCAATGCTGACGACAACATATAATACATTGCGAGGATGAGGTTTCTATCCCATTGAGGATACCAGCGGCGGACGCAACCACCCAGGTACTCCTCATAGCAGATATATACGTTTGCACGTCTACTACTCATGGTCTTCGTTGGTCCCAGCATGAGTAGCAGATCTAGGACCCCCTGCATGAAATCGAACAATGGGCGTGACCCCAATCTTGCATGTACAGCAAGTTACACACACACACACCCACACACCCACACCCACCCACACACACACACACAACACACACACACACACACACACACAACACACACACACACAACACACACACACACAACACACACACACACAACACACACACACACAACACACACACACACATAAAATTCATGATCCAGCCTAGCTTGGACCATCATGTGAAAATCAATGCACTATAAATCAAAAAAAGAAGAAGAAGACTCCTATTGAATTATGAACTCTGCATCAGATCTGGTTCTATGACATGTATGGCTAGAGGGGTGAGAAGTCACATACTCCACACATTCAGACACGATCTTCTGTATGGATCTTTCGTATGCCACACCACTCGGGCATGCGACCGAAACTCGATCCGGGTAATTCACTTCTCGCACGATCCTAGTCGTCGGCCCACGGACGTCTTGGTTCTGAATACCGCTCTTCTTCATCAGAATGATTGGCATCGTTATCCTCCAATTAAGGACACGGGGAATATTCGAGCTCTTAATCGATGGTCATTGTGGACCCTCTATCTCGGAGTTGTAGCTGGGACCTCTCCAGTAGTCATGGAGCTCCGCCCACGAGGAACTCGAGATAGTCCCAAAAGACCCCGAAAAGTTGGAACGATGAACCTTTCGACATCCCTCATTGCTGTAGTTCGGCTTAAGGGAACCGTAGAAGATACTCTAAAGAATCTCTAAAGAACTCAACTCTCCCAATGGTTGCTGGTTGCTGTAAGAGACCTTCATTTTAAACCGGATCCTTGCGTCACCGAAACGTTCTCAGCAGTATCCCATGCTCTTCCAAACTGTGGCAACCACTTGGCCTGTCGAAAACAAGCCTTGCTGGCGACAATTCTGACAGGGACGCGTTGCCGGACATGAGGTGCCCATGTTTAGAACAGCGGGCGACGTGCAAACTTCAAAAACGGCCGAGCGAGACAGCTCAAGCACTTGGGGATGACGCGGTTGCAAGCTGTGCTTGATAGGTTTGACATGTCCTTGGCTGTTCTGGAAGCCCGGCAAAATAAGACTGGTTCAAGCAAGCTATATTTTGGGATTACACGAAGCACAAACGGATAAACCGTGTTGATACTCCACTAGGACGACAATAGGCAGAACAGGTTTTCAAACACAGCCCAGAGGCAGGCTCCAAGGAAGCACTGCAAAAATGGTCGCTGCTAGGTTGATTGTGATGAGGCTCGACCTTGTTCTGGAAGTTTTCTCTCCGGAAGGTTTCTATCGAGCTTGAACGGAAACGACAGAACAGGGACCCGAACTATAACGGCCAAGGTACACAAAGCTTTCACACTCGGGGTCTGTAAGGCCCATTCGGTCCCGGCAGTCCTCAGGTAGATGGCCGAAGGGTCTGTAAAACTCTTAGTGACAGATGTTTTCCCGATTTTTAAGCAGTCCTGAAGACCTTCCTCCCGGTACAGCGCTTCCGATACGAAGATGAACGCACAATTGCCTTGGCTCCATCAAGCGTGTACAGTGTTCAGCTGCTGCCACGACGATGTGGCCATGACAGTGACGACGACGACTACTCTGACAAAAACAAGTCAGGACCCAGAAGCGGGTCATCCCCAGAGCCGTGTCAAAAGCGCAATTGCCTTGGAATGATTCGACCAAGAACAAACTACAACGATGGCTATTGGTATCATTGTTGTTGATTTCATCTGCGTTCTTCGAAAATAGCAAGCAGATCAAGCAGCAGACTGAACTGTCAAGGCCCAGCTGCAGTTGTAAGCCTCAAACTTGGACTTACTGCTCAAGGAGCAGCTTCCTGTCCACTGATAGGGATGGGGGGGCTCTGCAAAGAAGCGGTACGTGAAATTGCCGAAAGCGTCCTGGCTCGTTCTCATGCAGGGACAACGTGGACTGAAATAGAGAGATGCGCTTTCCTTCTGCCCTCAAATCAATAAAGGCTTCTACAAGGAATTCTTGGTATTCTTGGTGACCCCAAGTCCACAAATCCGCTTTCAAAGTGGCTTCCCTCCGAGAGACTCCTGAACCCTCTGCCCTGCGCACCAGCCACCACTGGCTCCAAGAAAGTTGTACCTTGGTTCTTGGAACCCTGGCCACTTATGGTAAAAACAATATTCGAAATTTCAATGCTTGGGCTGCTCCTTGCCCTTAGCCAGCGCACTGCAATGCGCCAGATGAGACGCCTCGACAAATGAAAAACACGGCACAAGGACCACTACGCGAAGGCACGAGACGCGACATGAGGACCAAGACACGAGCCAACACGACACAAGACCATGAAGACGTGACATGAGGACACGAAACGAAGACACAACACAAGACACGACACCAGCACACGACACGAAAAAAACGACACGAAGACACAGAGAGAGAGAGGGAGACACGATACGAAGACACGACCCGAGGAAACGACACCAGGACGCGGAACAAGACATGCCACGAAGACTCAAAGCCACAACAGGAGGACCTCACAAATGCACCACACGAGACAGAGCGAAGGGCCCTCTTTTTCCCTAACTTTCGTCTTGCGGAACTTCTGTCGAACCTGAAAGTCGCATCCGAAAAGTGCTCATTATTCAGGGGAGTAATGAAACGGGGGAAGGGATCACCTGATTCACTATATTTCACTATGACTTATGAAACTATGAGTACAGCTTGTGAAAAAGTAAAGTAAGCGCAAATGGCCCCAGGTACTCCACAGCGCTGCACTGCGAGTCCGCAGCGACGCTGCCGCGTAAGACAATGCAGGTCTGTCCGAAGATACAGCTGAGGGTGTTGCCACGCTCCCAAGCGCAATAAGTTGACTCGTTTGCGTAGGAGCTTGTCCTGACATGTAAACAACCATTGCTGTGGTTGACCTTATTTTTCTTTCTCAATTCTGACCAGGTTTGTACTTCTTCCTGTTGCTGGTACTGTTCTGGTTGGTCAGTCGTGCCAGTGCCCAACACATATGATATGTGCCATCAGAGCGGCTTGGCAATGGGGGTACATGGATTTGAGGCCCACAAACTGTATATTGAACTGATCACTTACATCTGTTCTGTTGGGGGTTTTCGATCCTACAGATGCAAGTTTCTCCGTCTCTCACCAAGCATGGCTGAAGACTCTCCTGAGCAAGAGTGGGGAAAACCAGGCCTTCCAAAAATCGATTGCGCGATTTAAGAAGCCTGTCCTGACAAAACGCCCGTTCTCTGAGGCCGTTCCATTGAAGTCACCTTGGAATTCAAGCCTCAGGAACTCCTGGGTGACGAGGTAACCCAATTCTGTTCCTCCATCTGCGGTGAAGTTGCACTCCACATTTAAAACCTTTGGAAAGCCACCATTGCAGTCTGTCAGGCCAGGAAAGTCCAGTGATTCACCATAAGCAGGGCCATAGGTAGTCTCCTGGAGAAACCTGTACTGCGCAAAGAACTGCAACTTCGCTGGCACACAAGCATTTGCTGGTGTAACGCCTATGAAGACTGCACCGCCAAGGAGGTTCAGGAACTGGTTGTTGCACAGCATGGACCCTTCCGATTCTTGCTCGCGAAGGACACACATGAAGAGCTGCCGTTGTGCGAGCCTGGTCCGGCCGATTTGGGACAGCTCCATCTTGGCCTGAACGAACTTGCCTGGAGGGTTTTGACAGAACGGGATCTCCTTTGTTCCGGGTCCTGACAATACGGAATCCTACATCTACCAGTGTGCGGAGTGCAGGAGCCTGTATCTTGAGTAACTAATGCTGCACTCTCCTAGATTTTCGAGCCTGATGAACTGAGTTGCCCCAGTTCATCGAACTGAAGAAAGGTCGCTTTTCCCGCCACGTTGACCGGACCGTCAATTGCAGCCACTGTTCCGACAATCTCAAGGATTACGCCATTCAGCCGAGGAGTGCCGCACGTAGAGACATTCGTAGAGACATCTGAAGCCTCCTCCACGAGGTTCCCGCGTCCGCTCGCGCGCCACCAATTCTTGTTCCACTTCTTCCAATTGCCATAGCGCTTGCGGCCGTAGCGGTCATAGATGTCATAGCCATAGCTCTTGGGAGAGGAAGGCCCCGAAGGGTGGTAGTTGTGATAGCCGTTGGATCCGTTGGAGCCCTCGGAGCCGCTCACTGCATTGGCCAGGCAAGCCAAGGAGCTTCGCTTGCGAGGGAACCTGTCTTCCCAGGACAACTGCGGTCGGCGCGCCCAGAAAAATGCACATTCCCATCCCCAGTTCAGGCGATCCCCATCTCACTGCCCGCATGTGGCTGCCCATCAATCCAGACCAACCCCCGAAAATCCCAGAGAGAATCCCGCCCCGTATCCCTGGAGTGCACACAGAATCCCGCATAGAATCCCGCCGAGTATGGGCCGACCACTCACTTGCGACTGTCTTTTGTCTCACTTGTGACTTTTTTCTTCTCACTTCCGACTACAAACTTGGCTCACTTGCGACTATACACGCCCTCACTTGTGACTATGTCGCCCCCAGACACTCCCGCTCGAGAGGGGTTCCAACTTGCGACTATAAAGAAAGCAGCTTTCCCACTTGCGACTATTTGCAGAATTTTCTAGTCACAAGAGTGTCACAAGTGAGTACGGATTTCTGGCTTGCAGCGTGCCAAAGTGCCAAACCGTGGTCAGCTGACAACCACATCATTAATATCACTCTCGAAGATAAGGGGTGGGGGGGGGGGGGTAATAACGTGCTGGTCAACTGAATCCATGACAACCATGTCCACTCCCGAAGATCCAAGGGGGGGAGGGGGGGCAGGTCATCTGCGACTACTTTCTTCTTCTTCTTCTTCTTCTTTAGGGCCTTTAGGGCTTGTTCTTTAGGCTCTTTAATCTTTCGGGTTCAGGGTTTAGGGTCGGCTTGGGGGTTTAGGGTTGAGGGTGGGTTTGAGGATTTCGGGCTTCGGGTTTCGGGTCGGTTTTAGGGTTTAGAGCTTAGGGTTTCGGGCGTTTGAAATCGAGCTTCTTTTGGGTATCAACGAAAAAGGTACAAGCGAAAGCTTACAAAAAAACAGTCACAAGCGAGAAAAGATGAAAAAGTCACAAGCGAGTGAAAAAACGTCACAAACGAGTCTGGATCCTGTTTGACATAGACGACAAATGCAAAAAAGAACTTGGCTCTACCCTTTTGACAGATTCTATCGACCTAAGCCCGACCCTCCACCTTCTATTGTAGTTCCTGTTTTGGGGAGGGACCTGAGTCAGCTCAAAAAGGCTTACTTCGACCTCTTGGGTCCTTCTGTTGTAAGATGCCTTTCTGTGATCGGACAAGCAAGCCACTCTAGGAGTACTCTCTGTAACAAGTGCCCGTAAAATAGCTCCAAGGGCTCCAGGTGTCTACATTGGCAGCCCAGAAACGACAGCACCGGGGACGGGTAGTTCACCAAGGCGTCCTAGGGATGCGCGAACTGCTTGAAAAAAAAACGTCTCAAGCAAATTCAAGCAACTCTGTCTTAAGCTCCATTCTGTATAAGGCGGCCAATCTGAAAGCACTGCACAGTCCTGGACGCTCATGTTGTTGTCGGGGGTACCCCTGAAGAGCCACACCCCCGCCCACAGCTGCTGTCATGCTGCTATACCCCAAAGTGGTTTTAAAGCGCAACTCTGCGAGAGCCCACGAACATAAACACACACACACACACACTGCCACCTTAAGCGCACTTGCTTGAGGGCCTCACGCCCACAATCTCCAGGCTCCGCGCAACACAACGTTTCGGCTGGAAGTCGCGGATTCTGAACTCCATAATGTACGACATGTTTTCGGAGGTGCATTCGAAGCTCCGCTTGCCTCCGCTGCTTGGAAAGGAGCATATGGCCTCGAAGTCCAAGGAGCCATGGAAATCGAGATGCACCAGTTGTCCATAGTCATTGGGGTTCATGAGCAAGTCCCCCTGAAAGGCCGTATGGATTTCGCCGGACAAGTTTGCAGCCTCCACCTGATTGAAATTCCACGGATACACGGTGATCACCGTCAGCTCGGATCCATCATATGTATAGTTCGTCAGCTGAGGGAAGCGGCCCTGGCATTCACGAGGAATGGATGAAAGGCCTCGATAATAAGAATGACCTGGATAATGGCCTGCCGACAGGAACGCTTGCAAGACGAGCACCACAAAGGCTAGTACCATGGGCATCACCAGTGGCAAAAGCCGGGCAGCCAATCGGTCCCATGAAGTTGCTCGAACCGCTCATGCCACTCGCAGAAACTCAATCCCAAGAGGCACAATCAAAGACATGCGAACTGTGTTTGCAACATATCCCTTCCGATGCATTTCTACAGCACATCATACCCACTCACAGAGAGTCATATGCATAACGGCGTTCCCTGGCCATGCTGGTTTGTTAACGTGCGAGTTCCCAGGCCCATCTCGTTACAATCCAGGGGAAGAATGGGGAATTACAGAGGTTTCGGGAGAACGACAATGTCTCAAGCGCGCTTTTTTTGGGGGAGTTCGGAGTGAACCCAGTGAACCCATGGTCTTCAGGAGAGCAAGTCGAGCGAGGGACGAGGGGATCCGACTCAGAAATGTATCCACACGCACCCGCGTTAGTACCTCAAAGGGGGATATATAGCTGATCCTTAAGTTCACCTAACCTATGTAGGTAATCCTAATTTGGTGTCCCGCATATACGACACAATGAGTTCAAGATGTCGTCATCTTCTTTCAGCAATCCCCCATTTCTTTAATTCCCATATCGGGGAGTTGGCATTGCATTATCTATTTTACTGACAAAGGGCTGCGATTTGTTTGTATGCTGACCGAGTCCATTTAAATGTATTCCTTATATATAGTTTCGGGTACCCAATAGAGCCTGCAATTGTTATCAACCCCCCGGTTGAAGGTTCGGGCTTTGCTTTGGGGTTGAGGGCTTCAACAAGAAACATCATTAACCCAGCTGTGCCACCCAACAGCCAGCAAGACAAAGATGATCAAGTTCCGTTCCATTCTGGCGTTCCGTCCGGCCTCCGGGGTGATACATGGCCCCCTGCCTCTAGAGAGAGAGACCCAACCCTTCGGCTGTTGGGAATAAACATCACAGTTTACTTCTGAACCCAACCCGACGCCCCGGAGTTAAACCTGAGAACCTGTTCGCAGAGCAAACAAAGTTGTGAAAAACCTGAAAGGTTAGAAAATAGCTCCCGCCAGCGACCAAATAGCTCGCGCCATCACCAAACCCTACGAGCACAGAGGGAGGGGACATACAACAAACCTCTAGTGCCCTGATAAGGGCCCTAGAGGTTTGACGCATGCGCCGTCCCTTCGTGCTCGCAGGGTTTTACACCAGGGAAATCACGCCCAAAAACCCGTCATCGTGGCTCCATGAGGGTTGCGAATACGCCTCTGGTATGCGTAGAATATGCTTGCAATCCCACGAAGGGATATACATCTCAATTGACTCAAACGACCCTCTCCCCAAAAAAGGGTGGTTACCGAAACATCTGGACTGTGGGCAGGTTTATGGGGCCACGATTACATCACCAGCACTATTTTTGGGCAGGCTATGGAGCCATCGTGGGACTAGTAAAACACGTTCTGTTGAAGGCTTTCCTTGCGTGTCAGTCGTAGGCAGTTGTAGTCTGCAGTTGCTGCTAGCCTTGAGGCGGCCTCATGTACAGTTGCTAGGTGCCCGTAGTTTGTAATTGCTTGTATGCTGCCATGTACTTCGGCTCTAGGGAAGGCTATGGAAGTAAACCCTTGGAGCCGTGAGTAAGCTTGTATAGCGCGCAGTGCTGCTTGTTTGTCCCGCTGTGGTTGTTTGTTGTGGTTTGACGTCTGTAAAGTAGAAGCTGGGGCCATAGTCCTTGCGTGCCAAAAAGATCACATCTGCGCGAACTTCGCTATCATGCAGGGCCAGCCTGTTCAACAGAAAGGCATCAGCGTACGTGTATTTGCAAGTTGCGCCGCTCGTGAAGAGCATATGTGCACTCAACTTTAATTTACTTGCCAAGCGCAGGAGGAGCGATGGTGATGAACTTGCTCCGTGCCCAGGTCCGTACCCCAAGTGGTTGAAGGTTCCCTAATTAAGCTTTCTTAATGCCCGAACCTGTGTGCAGAGGGCCTGCAAGAACGACCTGGATTAGCTACGCAGGGCTCTTGTTTGCAAATTTTACGCTATTTGAGACATAACACGCCCCTAACCTCTAAGACCATGTGTCGCGTCTGCAGAAACGCATTCCGCGCAGGCCACTGCTCTAATGCCGGCTAACAGGCGCGGCCGGCCTTCAGGTGCGCAGGTCTGAGGTGCCAGAGGTCTAAGGTCAGGTGCGAGAGGCTCAAGGTCAGGTGTCCGACATGCTGTAAATATGCAGTGTGTGTCCTCGCCCTGACGATCGAGCCAAGGAGGAGTGTTGAAGGCATTCCTTGCATGTCAGTCGTAGGCAGTTGTAGTCTGCAGTTGCTGCTAGCCTTGAGGCCTCATGTGCAGTTGCTAGGTGCCCGTAGTTTGTATTTGCTTGTATGCTGCCATGTACTTCGGCTCTAGGGAAGGCTACGGAAGTAAACCCTTGGAGCCGTGAGTAAGCTTGTATAGTGCGCAGTGCTGCTTGTTTGTCCCGCTGTGGTTGCTTGTTGTAGTTTGAAGTCTGTAAAGTAGAAGCTGGAGCCATAGTCCTTGCGCCTGTGCCAAAAAGATCACATGTGCGCGAACTTCGCTATCAGGCAGGGCCAGCCTGTTCAACAAGTTCCCTAAAAAAGGCGGCTACCCAAATATCTGAAACCCTGCGAGCACCAAGGGAGGGGACATACGACAAACCTCTACGACCCGCAGGCCCTCGCAGCCCCTTAAAAGACAGGTTTCCCGAAACATCTGAACTGTGGACAGGTCATGGGGCCACGCTTACGTTACCAGCGGTGGGACTAGTAAAAAGGTGCGAGCAAGGGAGGGGGACACACGACAAACCTCTAAGACCCGCAGGCCCTAACAGCCCCTCAAAAGAAAGGTGGCTTAGGCTTTTACACTGGTTTTGCCGAAACAACTGAACTCTGGGCAGGTTATTATGGGGCCACGATTACGTTACCAGCACAGTTTTTGGGCAGGCTATGGAACCATCGTGGGACTAGTAAAATACGTTCTCGAAAAACGGCGGTTACCCAAACATCTGAAACTCTACGAGCAACAAGGGAGGGGACATACGACAAACCTCTAAGACCCGCAGGCCCTCACAGCCTCTTAAAAGAAAGGCCTTTTTATTCCGGCGCTGTGAGGTTTTGTGGGTCTTAGAGGTTTGTCGGTTTTCCTTTCCCTTGGTGCTCGTAAGGTTTCAGATGTTTCGGTGACCACCTTGTTTTGGGGAGAGTGTGGTTTAAGTAAGGTGAGATGTTTATCCCTTCGTGGAACTACAAGCATTCTATGTGCATAGCCAGAGGCGTATTCACAACTCTTATGGAGCCACGATTACGTTACCAACACAGGTTTTTAGGCGTCATAGGGTTTTAAGGTCTTTTTGCCTGGTGTCAAACCACACAAGCTCAAAGGGAAGGGGGACATACGACAAACCTCTAGGGCCCTTACCAGGCATTGGAGGTTTGTCGCATGTCCCCTCCTCCGGAGCTCGTAGGGATTGGTGATGGCGCAGGCTATTTTGTCGCTGGCGGGGGGCTATTTTCTAACCTTTTTGGTTTTTTTCTCACAACTTTGTTTGCTCTGCGAACAGGTTCTCAGGTTTAACTCCGGGGCGTCGGGTGGGTTCAGTACTAAAGTGCGGTGTTTATCCCTTTGTGGGAAGAGTCCCAGGAAGCCAAAAACCTGTGTGCGCTGGTAACGAAATCATGGCTCCGGACAACTGGTAAAGGGGAAACGGAAGCTAGCACCCGGCACGAATTATTTGGTCGCTGGCGCGAGCTGTCACAGGGGAGGTTTTGTCCCAACTCTGCCTAAAGGTTCGAAACAATCCTGGATGTAATCTAGGATTTAAACCCTGAGACACCACACGAGCTCTCCCCACAGAGCGATCATCTCAATCTACTTAAACCACCCTTTTTATGGGCATGTATGACTTTTCCCGAAGAGAGGCGTGTAAGTCACAACGCGTTGGAGCACGTTATGGCGCTTTTTCTGTGGTTTCCCCCAAGAAGAGGCCAAGAAGAGGCAGCAAATCATAACGTGGTGTGCGCATTCAAGAAAATAACTATACTATAGTACTCTTTTATACGTCACCCACGTTCTGATTTGCTGCCTTTTCTTGGGGAAACCGGCCATAACGTGCTCCTGCGCGTTATGATTTGCGTGCCTCTATGGGGGAAGGCAAAGCAGCAGCGAACGCCCCTTCAATGTTGCAGGACGATTTACGTCTGCCGGTCCGATCACTCTTGCTCACGCATTGAATGACATCGAGACGTTCTGATTTTCGGGCTTTGGCCGCAGGTGCATATTGGCGCATATTCACAACCCTTTTGAGCCGCGTCTACGTTGCTAGCACATGTTTTTGGGCGTCCCGCTCCCAGATTGGGCGCTAGTTGGTTAGTCAAAGCACGTTATGATTTTCGGGCTTTGGTCATGGCTCTTTTCCCACAAAAGGATAAACATCTCAATTTACGTAAACCACCTTTTTTAAGGAGCGTGTTTTACAGCCCCTAAAACACAGGGGCAGGTGGGGTGCTTGTTGCGTACGCTGAAGGCCCCACCTAAAGGTTTGTCGCGTGTCCCTTCCCTTCGTGCTCGCAGGGTTTGGTGAGGGCCGTAGAGGTTTGTCGTACGTCCCCTCCCTTCGTGCTCGTAGGGTTTCGTGCCAGATGTTTCGAATCTTTTCGCAGAGCAGGCAAAGTTGGGACAAAAACCTCCCTGGGACCAAATAGCTCGCTCCAGACGTTTCCCCTACGACCAAATAGCTCGCGCCAGATGTTTAGAACCTTTTCGCAGAGTTGGGACGAAACCTCCCTTGCGACCAAATAGCTCGCGCCAGCGACCGAATAGCTCGTGCCAGCGACCAAATGGATCACGCCAGGTGCTAGTTGCTTAAAGCTTCCCCCTTACCAATCGTCCGGAGTCCGGACTAACCTCTTTTAGGGGACAGATCATGGAGCGATTACGTTGCCAACACACTGGTTTTTGGCTGCCTGGGATTCTTCCCACAAGGGGATTAACCCAGCTGCGCAACCCAGCCAGCAAAACAAAGATGATCAAGTCCGTTCCGTTCCGGCGTTCCGTTCCGGCGTTCGGTTGTGGCGTTCCGTTGCGGCGTTCCGTTCCGTTGAAGGGCTGGGTGCTTGTGTCGTCCAAACATGTCCAAACAATAATTGCAAACGCTTGCTCGCGCCGCCTCGGCAGCCGGGCCGGCCGACGTCCCAAGGCCCAGGAAATTCCCACAACCCGTCAAAGCAGATCCCAACCAAATCACCCTAGGGTTGGACGAGGGGGGTGGGAGGTGTGGGGGTGTCCAGATGGGGGTCTCAGGGGGGTGTTTTGGATGTCTGTCGTCTGCAGGGTTTGCCCTGAGATCGACCGTGAATGCTCTTTCCTCGCTTATCATTTGGATTTGGATGATGCTTGACAAGCTGCAGCAAGTTTATACGAAGATTTCATCACAATGGTTCACAACTGTCTGACTTGTTCACAAGCAACCCCAATGATTAGTGGGATTGGGGATCACGTGTTTACGGAAAAGACGCATTGCCAGCATTGCGTGACGATTGTGGACACCGGCCTTCCAGGCCCAGAAATCCACACGAATATGGGGAGGGTCCCAGGGGGGTCCGGCTGTTTCTTGGGTTCTTGGCCACCCTCTGTAGGAGCTGCCGACAGGCACCCACTGGGGTCCCACAGTGTGGGGGGGGTGCTTGTTCCGAACACCGTTTCGGAGACCGAGGCGAATTTGGGCCCAGTGCTCTGAATGGAGTTCAGTAGCAAGCGACATTGATGGCAGCATAGATCACAAACTGTGAGGTACCACATCAAGCACGAAACAGCCTACGTTCCGTTACAGCTGTTCCGGTGTTGTGTTCCATTCCGTTCCGGCACTCCGTATCACTCCGTACCGGCGCTCCGTTCCGTTCCGGCGTTCCGTGTTGCGGCGTTCCGTGCCGGCGTTCCGTTCCGACGTTCCGTTCCGTTCCGGCGCTCCGTTCCGTTCCGGCGTTCCGTTCCGTTCCGGCGCTCCGTTGTGCTCCGGCCTTTGCGTTCCATTCCGTTCCGGCGTTCCGTTCCGTTCCGTTCCGTCGTTTTGGGTGATATTATAAGCCCCCCGCCTCTAGAGACAGAAACCCAACCCTTCGGCTGTTGGGAATAATACGAACAAGAGTGATTCTACGAACATGATACGATCAGCATGCTAACTGCTGGACCTAATCATAATCGCGGGTAAAATGCAGAATATGAACAGTGCTCACAATACCAACAGCCCTCACCACAAAGACAGCTGAAAGCTTCGCAAACATCATCATCATCATCATCAGCATCATCATCATCATCATCATCACCATCACCCCCACACAGAGACCAATGCCGATCCAACTTTCAAAAGCCTCTCTTCCTTTCAACTGCGCGGGCCGACGAGTCGAGAGGCTCAGCTCGTGAATCGGCGCATGTGGCGAAACTGATGAGTGCCCTGGGCGACTTGAGCACCATGTCTCCCACTGCACGCTGAAGATTCCGAAACACGTCTCAAGTGACTCTACACCCACATGAAACTACAAGTCCCATCTGGCGTGCCGACGGCGTGTAGGTCTGCGCAGCATTCGGCAGAAGGGCTCCGCAGCTGGTGCCTATGCTAGCACCGCAGACAGGGGTTTTACTGGACGGATGACGTAGGCGCCTGGAGTTGGAGTGGCTCAGGCAAGCATGGTGTCTTCGAAGGCCTCCCGCGCGAGGCTGCGCGGAGGGCAGAGGCAAGACCCAGGGTCAGGGGCATGTCTTATAATGCAAGGTAGGAGCTTCTTCTCGACGCATGCCTACAGATCTTTACAGTACAGGTCCCAATGGAAAGTCTGTCCTGGCTATGGGAGTGCCGAGATATTTTGGGACCCTAATATTTTAGCTTTTTGCTTTGTGGGACCCTGTCATGGTTGAACGCTCACTGAGATGGAGACGCAGTCAGGTCTCGTCAAGAGGCGTCCTCCCCTGCTAACTGAAGCCTGTTCGGAAGATCATCCGATGATCATCGTATACCTGCCCAGACCCCCTAGTGTACCCGGCAACAGTTGGCGTATCCCTATCCTAGAGTTGCACGTTTAATGGGAATGTTTTGGGGGGGGCGGGGGTTCTGGCATGGGCTTCTTACTCTACCCTTTAATAAAAGGCAGGTGCTCACGGATACATGCAGCTGGCCGTGAATGACAGTTATGGGATCAGACTCGTTCAGAAGCCTCGCCTATATCATATTGCCTGAAGCCGTAAGCCGATTTTCGTCACTATGGCGAGTCCCATGGCAGAGCCACACAAGCAGAGTTGAGGTTCACAGACCTCCTTGTCAGCAAAAAGTGTGTGAGCCCGTGTGAGCATCTCACTCGTCATGAAGTTTCCACGAGCTGAGTTGCGAACTTCTATGCACCGTTCTCACATGCATGGGCCGTATGATGGGCAATGCCAGCGGCGACCGAGTTGCGAGGCTGCACGGAGGAATGACTACTTTACTTCTCAAGAGATTGCGAACTTCTGTGCGCCGCTCTCACTGCCCAGCTTGATTCTGCCAGGTTGTGGCTTCGGCATTCTTTTGGGAAGCTGCAAGCAAGAGGCCTAAACATGTTCTGACATGCTCTGAGTCGGGGCAACGTTGCTTGAACATCTGTTTCGAGCTTGTCGAGTATACGGCTTACAAGCGGTGACAGAGATGTGGGCTAATTGCGAGAGACACTTTGAGGTGCTGGTAAGGGCTCGACTGTCCTCTTAGTCGACGCTTGGAAGTCCCCCGCTTGCTGAGCCTTGGGCGCCAGGAAAGCTCTCATTTTCACGGAATTTATGCGCGACTCTCGGTGTATCTTCACGCATAGCCAAGAGAGAGAGCAGAGGACCAAGGGAGGCCAAGTGCCTTTGTCAGCTCTGTGTCCAAAGGGCCCAGGACCTTCAATGCCAAGCCCGAGATGGAAAGTGACACCGTGAGCCCTCAGTCTGCTGCACTTTCTTTGCCTCCGAGTATTCCATCAGTTCCCTCTCCAGATCTCGAAATGTGACTCTATGTTGGTGGCTTGTGAACTTGTGGGCCATCACTGAAAACCGAGCCTAGCAGGCCTTTGGAGCTGTGACGAGCTGTGACGTGGTGTGGCGTGGTGTGAGGCATGAGCCAAAAATTGACACACGACTTAACAGTGTCTTAACAGGGTCTTAACACGGTCTTAGCAGGGTCTGGGACACAAGTTCAAGCCCCAGCGGGTTGGGAAGCCCTGGGTGGAACCGCCAGAGACCGAGACCGAGACCCTACAGCACCTGCGGCCCGAAACTCGGAGACGCTCGGAGAAACCCCTGATGCTGTTGGCGCCCCTGACGTGTTTCGACTCTGACGCCTCTTCATCCTTTTGGTTTATGTCCTAGATTCATTCTTTGCCAACAGAGTCCGGAAGTTGCTGAGCATAAAATGTAAATCAACTTTGCATGCCTCAATGAAGCCGAACTGAGGATGCTCCGTCGGCAATACAATCAAGCGTAGTGAATATGGGGCCGTGAAAACCACCCTTAGTTGCATCGTTCCTGTCCATATCCATATGTGTTTGCGGCTTGCCTGTGTTGGCACAGATCGCGGCAAAGGGTATCTAGCTTGATTGCCTTGGGAATGGGGGAAGAATGCTGGGCAGCGCGAGTCCAGACGCACAGCCCGCCTCCCATCACGTGGTGGCGCAGTTGTCCCGCCGATTGCCTTTCTCATGGTACAGGCGGAAGACAGAACCGCGGACTCCGTGGGCCAAGCTTGGAGTGCACGATGCTTGTGCACGGCCTACAAGCTCTGTGACCACAGCATCTTTCAGGCGGGCAGGCGGTGTTTGCCATGCATTACGCCGAATGCGGCGCCATGGCTGAAGCAACGACTGCCGGCCTCAAGCATGGGTACTGGTTAGGACTGGCCTGAATTGAAAGAGCACGTCTCTTGTGGGCGCATCTTTGTCAACCTATGCCCTGTGCTGGTGTGGGAAGGGCCATGCCTTTGCCGGCGGCGAATAGGGGGTTGCGGCTAAGGCTAATGAAAGCAAAAGGACCTCCACAGAAGATTGAAACCCGAGATTCGAGATGAAGCTTCCAGCCTCGCGCATCAAGGCCGTAATGAAGGCGCCCAGGGTAGGGCACTGCCCGTGGTAAAACGCACCGAAGGAGCTGTGAAGCTGGCATCAGCAACCAGCAACTTGGCAGCCGGGGCACAGGCTTTCGATGCCTTTGGCCATTTTGGCCCACATTTCATGGACAGGCGAGATGTGGAACCGAAAGGAAGGAGGCTGTCCAGTTGAAGCCTCCCTGCTCAGGCCAACGCATTAGCTTCTTAACTCTGGTATAGGCGGTATAGGGGTTTAAGGGCTTAGGGTTTAGGGCTCAGGGGTTTAGGCGTTTCGGGTTTAGGGTTTGAATGGCTCTCTTCTCTGTTTGGGCAAGGGTCAATTCCAGTGGGCATGTTCAGACGTCTCACAGATAGGCATCACAGGATATCACAGGATATCACAGCAGCCAATCCAAAGCCTACTGGGCTACCTTCTGTTCTCGCAGCGGCTGAAGGCCATGCGGCCCTCTTTTGGAAGCCCATAAGACGAACCTCATTAGAACCCCAAAAAGATCCGCTTGACAACCATCCCACCAATCTGCATACGCGCCCAGCATGACAGTCAACAAGTCCTGTCAAGTTTACTCTCTATGGTGTAGCAATTGAGGATAATTGAGGGTTCGCGTGCTTCGGGTTTCATTCACAGGCGACGAGGCGAAGAAAAGTGTTGGATCTCGGTGTCGGCCTGGAAAGCCGGTTCAAAACAGCTCTGGCCTTCTCCAACCCCCAGGTTTCGAAACAAGCCGTAAACGACCATAGAGAGCAAATTCTCATGAACTCACACGCACAGCATTCATCTTCATGCGGAGGGTTCGATTACCGCTCACGCTAAGCTTGTTCTGGCACGCGTCTTCCTCCTCGCACACTCGGCACGGCATGTCCGCGGTTCATGCACATTCCATGCCAAGTGTCTGGCTTCTGGGGTCAATTTCTGGGGCTGTGCAGCTGATGGATGCCACGGCAAGGTGCACTTCGTGAATAAAGGCAGAAACAAAAATAGGAAGCTGTAAGCCCCTTGATCAGAGGACCTGGCAATGCACAGCAAGTTCAAGCGGCCACCGAGATAACCGCTGGGGCGATGTCTTCCGATAAGTTGGGGAAACGTTGCAACGACAAACACGTGGCCTCTGCGCAAACGACATGGATCTGTTCTCAGGCTGCCAGCGCAACAGCTTGGCTCCCTTGGCTCGTTGCCTGCAAGGGTCAATTCATGCAGTGTTCAGATGTGTACATCCGTCTGCACTTGGCACGTGGTGGCCAAGTACGCGTGACAGTGGCCATTGCACGAAGGCAGCGCGCACGTGGGCCCTGAAGCATGCCGAAAGAGAGTCCCCCAACTCACGGCCTGCTGTCCTGCTGGGTCTTGGTTGCCAGATGTCGAGCAAGAGGCTGCTACCAGCAACAGCGACCGCTGGGAGAATCCCCTACAAAGCAATAGCTCTGTCAAAACACTTGGAAATGCTTGCAGGAGTCGTGCATGGAAGCGGCATGTCTGTTCTGCTTAGATGGGCAGAGAAAGGATCCATGCACCGTCCTGAGACTCGCCTGCCTTTCAGAAGAAGCACTGCACGCCCCCGGTTCATGCACATTCCATGCCAAGTGTCTGACTTCTGGGGTCAATTTCTGGGGCTGTGCAGCTGATGGATGCCACGGCAAGGTGCACTTCGTGAATAAAGGCAGAAAAAAACACAGGAAGCTGTGTGCCCCTTGATCAGAGGACCTGGCAATGCACAGCAAGTTCAAGTGGCCACCTCGAGAACAGCCGGGGCGATGTCTTTCGATGAATTACTTCCGTACTTGCGCTTCTTGCGCCAGGAGAGAAGCACATCGAGCGTGCATCAGCTAACTCTGCAGCGGGCTGCAGTAGCCATTCCAGTCAGAAAACGGAAGCCCGTCTGCTCAAAACAAGTTACAATCTCTCCTCAGACCAACATCATCGGACAATTCTGCAGCGAGCCACAGCGCAGACGGCATGACTCAGCCCTGCGATGGTTGTGCAGAGACTAGAGCTGCATCCGTCAGCCCAGGCCTCAGATGCTTTGAAACAGCGCACAGTCTTCATGACAATCATGACAGCCGCCTCGTAAATAATTGGCTTGCTCTTGAAGCTTCAGGGCATCTACGAGCGGGGCACATGACGTATGGCTTCTCCTCCAATAGAAGTTCTGTGTTGGAGTACTCGGTGGCTTGTGTGTATGTGGAAGTCAAGCGTGGCTCAAAACCCATTACAATCGTCGTAAGAACTGTCCACATACTCTCAGGAACTATGCCTATGCTGAGCATCTGCAAAGACGCTGGAGCTTTCGAAGCACCCTGCTCAACTTCAGCAGCAAATACAGAACAAACACCGGAAGCTTTGAGCCCCTGTGAGCCCCTTGATCAGAGGACCTGGCAATGCACAGCAAGTTCAAGTGGCCACCGAGATAACCGCTGGGGCGATGTCTTCCGATAAGTTGGGGAAACGTTGCAACGACAAACACGTGGCCTCTGCGCAAACGACATGGATCTGTTCTCAGGCTGCCAGCGCAACAGCTTGGCTCCCTTGGCTCGTTGCCTGCCAGGGTCAATTCATGCAGTGTTCAGATGTGTACATCCGTCTGCACTTGGCACGTGGTGGCCAAGTACGCGTGACAGTGGCCATTGCACGAAGGCAGCGCGCACGTGGGCCCTGAAGCATGCCGAAAGAGAGTCCCCCAACTCACGGCCTGCTGTCCTGCTGGGTCAGGGTTGCCAGATGCCGAGCAAGAGGCTGCTACCAGCAACAGCGACCGCTGGGAGAATCCCCTACAAAGCAATAGCTCTGTCAAAACACTTGGAAATGCTTGCAGGAGTCGTGCATGGAAGCGGCATGTCTGTTCTGCTTAGATGGGCAGAGAAATGATCCATGCACCATCCTGAGACTCGCCTGCCTTTCAGGAGAAGCACTGCACGCCCCCGGTTCACGCACATTCCATGCCAAGTGTCTGACTTCTGGGGTCAATTTCTGGGGCTGTGCAGCTGATGGATGCCACGGCAAGGTGCACTTCGTGAATAAAGGCAGAAAAAAACACAGGAAGCTGTGTGCCCCTTGATCAGAGGACCTGGCAATGCACAGCAAGTTCAAGTGGCCACCGAGATAACCGCTGGGGCGATGTCTTCCGATAAGTTGGGGAAACGTTGCAACGACAAACACGTGGCCTCTGCGCAAACGACATGGATCTGTTCTCAGGCTGCCAGCGCAACAGCTTGGCTCCCTTGGCTCGTTGCCTGCCAGGGTCAATTCATGCAGTGTTCAGATGTGTACATCCGTCTGCACTTGGCACGTGGTGGCCAAGTACGCGTGACAGTGGCCATTGCACGAAGGCAGCGCGCACGTGGGCCCTGAAGCATGCCGAAAGAGAGTCCCCCAACTCACGGCCTGCTGTCCTGCTGGGTCAGGGTTGCCAGATGCCGAGCAAGAGGCTGCTGCCAGCAACAGCGACCGATGGGAGAATCCCCTACAAAGCAATAGCTCTGTCAAAACACTTGGAAATGCTTGCAGGAGTCGTGCATGGAAGCGGCATGTCTGTTCTGCTTAGATGGGCAGAGAAATGATCCATGCACCGTCCTGAGACTCGCCTGCCTTTCAGGAGAAGCACTGCACGCCCCCGGTTCATGCACATTCCATGCCAAGTGTCTGACTTCTGGGGTCAATTTCTGGGGCTGTGCAGCTGATGGATGCCACGGCAAGGTGCACTTCGTGAATAAAGGCAGAAAAAAACACAGGAAGCTGTGTGCCCCTTGATCAGAGGACCTGGCAATGCACAGCAAGTTCAAGTGGCCACCTCGAGAACAGCCGGGGCGATGTCTTTCGATGAATTACTTCCGTACTTGCGCTTCTTGCGCCAGGAGAGAAGCACATCGAGCGTGCATCAGCTAACTCTGCAGCGGGCTGCAGTAGCCATTCCAGTCAGAAAACGGAAGCCCGTCTGCTCAAAACAAGTTACAATCTCTCCTCAGACCAGCATCATCGGACAATTCTGCAGCGAGCCACAGCGCAGACGGCACGGCACGTCCCCGGTTTAGGCACATTCCATGCCAAGTGTCTGATGTCTGGGATCAATTCGGGGGCTGTGCAGCTGATGGATGCCGTGGCAAGGCGCACATCGTGAATGAAGGCAGAAACAAAAATAGGAAGCTGTAAGCCCCTTGATCAGAGGACCTGGCAATGCACAGCAAGTTCAAGTGGCCACCGAGATAACCGCTGGGGCGATGTCTTCCGATAAGTTGGGGAAACGTTGCAACGACAAACACGTGGCCTCTGCGCAAACGACATGGATCTGTTCTCAGGCTGCCAGCGCAACAGCTTGGCTCCCTTGGCTCGTTGCCTGCAAGGGTCAATTCATGCAGTGTTCAGATGTGTACATCCGTCTGCACTTGGCACGTGGTGGCCAAGTACGCGTGACAGTGGCCATTGCACGAAGGCAGCACGCACGTGGGCCCTGAAGCATGCCGAAAGAGAGTCCCCCAACTCACGGCCTGCTGTCCTGCTGGGTCAGGGTTGCCAGATGCCGAGCAAGAGGCTGCTACCAGCAACAGCGACCGCTGGGAGAATCCCCTACAAAGCAATAGCTCTGTCAAAACACTTGGAAATGCTTGCATGAGTCGTGCATGGAAGCGGCATGTCTGTTCTGCTTAGATGGGCAGAGAAAGGATCCATGCACCGTCCTGAGACTCGCCTGCCTTTCAGAAGAAGCACTGCACGCCCCCGGTTCACGCACATTCCATGCCAAGTGTCTGACTTCTGGGGTCAATTTCGGGGGCTGTGCAGCTGATGGATGCCGTGGCAAGGTGCACTTCGTGAATAAAGGCAGAAATACACACAGGAAGCTGTCAGCCCCTTGATCAGAGGACCTGGCAATGCACAGCAAGTTCAAGTGGCCACCGAGATAACAGCTAAAGCGACGTCGGCCGTTCCCTGCATCATCGCATCAGATGATTGAGATGATGGAAGAACTGATGGATCTGATGGGCAACTGACGTTTTTTACGCTCACTCAGAGTGGCCCACGTAGCAAACGTTGTGAAAAAAATAGGGCGCAAGCCCGATGCCTACTCTCTAAGACTCTAAGACTCTGCCTTTTCACTCAGACGGTTTCCTCTTTTAAGCGTTCGATTTGTGGAGTGAATTTGTGGAGTATGGTACCACCGCCGCCGTCGCTGCACATGACACTGAATGCCGGAATATGGAGGCGTTTTTCAGATTCCGAAGAAGTGAGCGGGCATTCTTCAAGGGACCAAGAGCGCTTCACCAGAGTAACACATACTCAGAGAGGTATCTTGCTATTAGGTATCGCTTCGCCAAGCAACTGCACTGTGTTCCTCTTGAGTAGCACGGCAAGAGGGCTTAATAACGCCTGTGGCTCAAAGGCTTCCAACGACAAACCGACATGCCAAGCGAGATTTTTGAGCACCAGATCTGACATTGGCTTCTGCCCTCTGTTTGCTTCTTGATGCATTTAGGCCCTAAACTTTAGGGTTGGTGCTAGGATTTATGTAGGATTTATGATGATTTAGGGTATGGACGTAGTCAGTGAGCATCAGCCATCGGCCTTACAAGAAGTCCAAAGAAAGGCAAAGCGGCAAACTAAGTTGCGAAGTCGACTGGCCTTTTCTGCAGTGTGAGAGCCCGTATGAGCGTCTCACTCATCACGAAGTTTCCACGAGCTGAGTTGCGAACTTCTATGCACCGTTCTCACATGCATGGGCAATGCCAGCGGCGACCGAGTTGCGAGGCTGCACGGAGGAATGTGTGGTAAGCCGCAGGCAGACTCCTCACACTCCTCACACCAGCTCCTGCACAAAGTGCCGGCCACAGAGATTGGGCCCTCTATGCCCTCTGCACATGGCCATGCTCCGCGGTAGTAGGCACCGGTAAGCACTTGGAGCGAAGGGTCGCTCGCAAGCCCGATCCTGGAGGTCCGTGTCAAGCTCAGCATCTTGGCATCGTGAGCCGGAGCATCCATGGGCCAAGCTTACATGGCCCCGTCCGCCCAGCACGTGGCTTGTTGCAGAAAGTCCAACACGATGCTGAGGATGCACCTAGCTGGCAGCACAGATTTCAGGCTCGTGTCATCTGATGCTGGCTTCTGCCTGTTACTTCACTTTTATCAAAGTGACGAACTAATTTGCGAAGGCGAGTGGCCGTTCTGAAGTGTGTGACCCCGCATGAGCGTCTCACTCGTCACGAAGTTTCCACGAACTAAGTTGCGAACTTCGGTGCGCCGTTCTCACCGGCCTGAGCCGTATGATGGTCTCACGCTTTTCATTGATGAGTGGCCGGCGAAGTTGTCAAAGTCGCTGAAGCCCGAGACGTCCGAAAGACTCTGATGGCTCTGTGGCGTGCAGCTCGGAGTAGGGAGCGACCGCCGCGTGAGTTTGGGTTATCCACGCGCGCGGGGGCAGCAACCTGACCGCATGCCAAGCGAGACCTTTGAGCACTGCCAGCTGCGACCCGAGTTGCGAGGCCGCACGGAGGCATGTGTGGTAAGCCGCAGGCAGACTCCTCACACCAGCTCCTGCACAAAGTACCGGCCACAGAGATTGGGCCCTCTATGCCCTCTGCACATGGCCATGCTCCGCGGTAGTAGGCACCGGTAAGCACTTGGAGCGAAGGGTCGCTCGCAAGCCCGATCCTGGAGGTCCGTGTCAAGCTCAGCATCTTGGCATCGTGAGCCGGAGCATCCATGGGCCAAGCTTACATGGCCCCGTCCGCCCAGCACGTGGCTTGTTGCAGAAAGTCCAACACGATGCTGAGGATGCACCTAGCTGGCAGCACAGATTTCAGGCTCGTGTCATCTGATGCTGGCTTCTGCCTTCTACTTCACTCCTTTCTCTATAGAAAGACAAGGCGACCAACTAATTTGCGAAGGTGAGTGGCCGTTCTGAAGCGTGTGACCCCGCATGAGCGTCTCACTCGTCACGAAGTTTCCACGAACTAAGTTGCGAACTTCGGTGCGCCGTTCTCACCTGCCTGAGCCGTATGATGGTCTCACGTTTTTCATTGATGAGTGGCCGGCGAAGTTGTCAAAGTCGCTGAAGCCCGAGACCTCCGAAAGACTCTGATGGCTCTGTGGCGTGCAGCTCGGAGTAGGGAACGACCGCCACGTGAGTTTGGGTTATCCACGCGGGCGGGGGCAGTACAACCTGACCGCATGCCAAGCGAGATCTTTGAGCACTGCCAGCTGCGACCCGAGTTGCGAGGCCGCACGGAGGAATGTGTGGTAAGCCGCAGGCAGACTCCTCACACCAGCTCCTGCACAAAGTACCGGCCACAGAGATTGGGCCCTCTATGCCCTCTGCACATGGCCATGCTCCGCGGTAGTAGGCACCGGTAAGCACTTGGAGCGAAGGGTCGCTCGCAAGCCCGATCCTGGAGGTCCGTGTCAAGCTCAGCATCTTGGCATCGTGAGCCGGAGCATCCATGGGCCAAGCTTACATGGCCCCGTCCGCCCAGCACGTGGCTTGTTGCAGAAAGTCCAACACGATGCTGAGGATGCACCTAGCTGGCAGCACAGATTTCAGGCTCGTGTCATCTGATGCTGGATTCTGCCTTCTACTTCACTCCTTTCTCAACAGATCAAAACATATGCTGTTTTTGCTCTCTTACGGTTGAGACTCGACAAAACCCTGGCTTCGCACCTTGTAGCTCACACTCGGGACAAGGGCACCCGCTTGCTCAGATGGTTCTCTGCCTTGGGCGTGCAATGGGTACCAGCACTGGACACTTCTCCCAGGTGCTGTCTTGGGCTGCACTCGGCCATGCTTTAAAATGCAAAAGCCCTCAACGGCCTGCGGCCCGGCCCTCTGAAAATGCTCACATGCTCCGCACAGCGCACACCACATGTCTGAGCAAAGCGGAGAGTAAGCTTTTTGATGCGATCCGAAATTGCAGCCCTCTCATGCTGGGAAGCGTGGGAAGCGCGAAAATCACGAAAGCAAAATTGCTCACTGATCCTGCTGCTCTGCTGCGTGGTCTGCCGCTGCAAAGTTGAGCTTTGGCGTGCGCACCGGCCATCACTCAGCCTGCGACAGATCCAAAGCTGCCATTCTGCCGAGCTACATGAAGTTGTGTAGGACCAGGTGCTTTCACAGCCCAGTGACAACAACGATGCCTCACAAACGGACGGCAGCACCAGGCGAATACCTCCGTCCTTCTTGCCAGGCTTTCGCGAGCAGTGAGACAGAACAAGCATGCAGAGGTGTAGGACGCTGCCCGGGGCTCTGGCATTTGCCCTTGCAGTCTCGAGACATGGGAGTTCGGTTCAGAGACTTGTCTGCGGCCGCATATAGACACGTCTCCTGAAACACCTGCCATCACATACTATGAGGGAGGCATGTGGCTTTCTGCAGCGCGCCCCAGCCGCGTAGTCGATCCGAAAATCTCAGTGCCTCAGGTCTTGGCTCAGGCGAGGCGGGCTCAAGCAATGGCTTGCCACGCGGTGACTGTGCCAGCGGAAGCTTTTCATCGTTTCCATCTGGAATGCGGCGGTGCGTTTAAAATAGCTGGGCGCCCTGACCTCAGAGCGATCACTGTGCTCCACTTCAGTCTGAGATGGATTGAAACTGCGCATCGGCGCCACGACAGCAGACGAACAAGCACTTAGCCCGCCCACGAGGCTTCACTGCCTGTATGAGAACTGAAACGCATCACATATGGCTTCCCATTTACTTTCCCTGACCACGACACAGCCGGGCACCTGCATGCACTTCTGGATCTGCGCGCTGTGCAAGGCAATTGGGACCGTCAAAGGCTATGCTCGGCAAGCGGTGCACGTCAGCAGAAATGCGGCACCAACAACGGGGCCAAGGGAATGGCCGGACCCACTCGACATCGAGCGCCGTTGGCACCAGCAGTACAGGAAGCAAAGGAAAAGCACCCGCTTGCTCAGATGGTTCTCTGCCTTGGGCATGCAATGGGTACCAGCACTGGACACTTCTCCCAGGTGCTGTCTTGGGCTGCACTCGGCCATGCTTTAAAATGCAAAAGCCCTCAACGGCCTGCGGCCCGGCCCTCTGAAAATGCTCACATGCTCCGCACAGCGCACACCACATGTCTGAGCAAAGCGGAGAGTAAGCTTTTTGATGCGATCCGAAATTGCAGCCCTCCCATGCTGGGAAGCGCGGGAAGCGCGAAAATCACGAAAGCAAAATTGCTCACTGATCCTGCTGCTCTGCTGCGTGGTCTGCCGCTGCAAAGTTGAGCTTTGGCGTGCGCACCGGCCATCACTCAGCCTGCGACAGATCCAAAGCTGCCATTCTGCCGAGCTACATGAAGTTGTGTAGGACCAGGTGCTTTCACAGCCCAGTGACAACAACGATGCCTCACAAACGGACGGCAGCACCAGGCGAATACCTCCGTCCTTCTTGCCAGGCTTTCGCGAGCAGTGAGACAGAACAAGCATGCAGAGGTGTAGGACGCTGCCCGGGGCTCTGGCATTTGCCCTTGCAGTCTCGAGACATGGGAGTTCGGTTCAGAGACTTGTCTGCGGCCGCATATAAACACGTCTCCTGAAACACCTGCCATCACATACTATGAGGGAGGCATGTGGCTTTCTGCAGCGCACCCCAGCCGCGTAGTCGATCCGAAAATCTCAGTGCCTCAGGTCTTGGCTCAGGCGAGGCGGGCTCAAGCAATGGCTTGCCACGCGGTGACTGTGCCAGCGGAAGCTTTTCATCGTTTCCATCTGGAATGCGGCGGTGCGTTTAAAATAGCTGGGCGCCCTGACCTCAGAGCGATCACTGTGCTCCACTTCAGTCTGAGATGGATTGAAACTGCGCATCGGCGCCACGACAGCAGACGAACAAGCACTTAGCCCGCCCACGAGGCTTCACTGCCTGTATGAGAACTGAAACGCATCACATATGGCTTCCCATTTACTTTCCCTGACCACGACACAGCCGGGCACCTGCATGCACTTCTGGATCTGCGCGCTGTGCAAGGCAATTGGGACCGTCAAAGGCTATGCTCGGCAAGCGGTGCACGTCAGCAGAAATGCGGCACCAACAACGGGGCCAAGGGAATGGCCGGACCCACTCGACATCGAGCGCCGTTGGCACCAGCAGTACAGGAAGCAAAGGAAGAGCACCCGCTTGCTTAGATGGTTCTCTGCCTTGGGCATGCAATGGGTACCAGCACTGGACACTTCTCCCAGGTGCTGTCTTGGGCTGCACTCGGCCATGCTTTAAAATGCAAAAGCCCTCAACGGCCTGCGGCCCGGCCCTCTGAAAATGCTCACATGCTCCGCACAGCGCACACCACATGTCTGAGCAAAGCGGAGAGTAAGCTTTTTGATGCGATCCGAAATTGCAGCCCTCCCATGCTGGGAAGCGCGGGAAGCGCGAAAATCACGAAAGCAAAATTGCTCACTGATCCTGCTGCTCTGCTGCGTGGTCTGCCGCTGCAAAGTTGAGCTTTGGCGTGCGCACCGGCCATCACTCAGCCTGCGACAGATCCAAAGCTGCCATTCTGCCGAGCTACATGAAGTTGTGTAGGACCAGGTGCTTTCACAGCCCAGTGACAACAACGATGCCTCACAAACGGACGGCAGCACCAGGCGAATACCTCCGTCCTTCTTGCCAGGCTTTCGCGAGCAGTGAGACAGAACAAGCATGCAGAGGTGTAGGACGCTGCCCGGGGCTCTGGCATTTGCCCTTGCAGTCTCGAGACATGGGAGTTCGGTTCAGAGACTTGTCTGCGGCCGCATATAGACACGTCTCCTGAAACACCTGCCATCACATACTATGAGGGAGGCATGTGGCTTTCTGCAGCGCGCCCCAGCCGCGTAGTCGATCCGAAAATCTCAGTGCCTCAGGTCTTGGCTCAGGCGAGGCGGGCTCAAGCAATGGCTTGCCACGCGGTGACTGTGCCAGCGGAAGCTTTTCATCGTTTCCATCTGGAATGCGGCGGTGCGTTTAAAATAGCTGGGCGCCCTGACCTCAGAGCGATCACTGTGCTCCACTTCAGTCTGAGATGGATTGAAACTGCGCATCGGCGCCACGACAGCAGCCGAACAAGCACTTAGCCCGCCCACAAGGCTTCACTGCCTGTATGAGAACTGAAACGCATCACATATGGCTTCCCATTTACTTTCCCTGATCACGACACAGCCGGGCACCTTCATGCACTTCTGGATCTGCGCGCTGTGCAAGGCAATTGGGACCGTCAAAGGCTATGCTCGGCAAGCGGTGCACGTCAGCAGAAATGCGGCACCAACAGCGGGGCCAAGGGAATGGCCGGACCCACTCGACATCGAGCGCGGTTGGCACCAGCAGTACAGGAAGCAAAGGAAGAGCACCCGCTTGCTTAGATGGTTCTCTGCCTTGGGCATGCAATGGGTACCAGCACTGGACACTTCTCCCAGGTGCTGTCTTGGGCTGCACTCGGCCATGCTTTAAAATGCAAAAGCCCTCAACGGCCTGCGGCCCGGCCCTCTGAAAATGCTCACATGCTCCGCACAGCGCACACCACATGTCTGAGCAAAGCGGAGAGTAAGCTTTTTGATGCGATCCGAAATTGCAGCCCTCCCATGCTGGGAAGCGCGGGAAGCGCGAAAATCACGAAAGCAAAATTGCTCACTGATCCTGCTGCTCTGCTGCGTGGTCTGCCGCTGCAAAGTTGAGCTTTGGCGTTCGCACCGGCCATCACTCAGCCTGCGACAGATCCAAAGCTGCCATTCTGCCGAGCTACATGAAGTTGTGTAGGACCAGGTGCTTTCACAGCCCAGTGACAACAACGATGCCTCACAAACGGACGGCAGCACCAGGCGAATACCTCCGTCCTTCTTGCCAGGCTTTCGCGAGCAGTGAGACAGAACAAGCATGCAGAGGTGTAGGACGCTGCCCGGGGCTCTGGCATTTGCCCTTGCAGTCTCGAGACATGGGAGTTCGGTTCAGAGACTTGTCTGCGGCCGCATATAAACACGTCTCCTGAAACACCTGCCATCACATACTATGAGGGAGGCATGTGGCTTTCTGCAGCGCACCCCAGCCGCGTAGTCGATCCGAAAATCTCAGTGCCTCAGGTCTTGGCTCAGGCGAGGCGGGCTCAAGCAATGGCTTGCCACGCGGTGACTGTGCCAGCGGAAGCTTTTCATCGTTTCCATCTGGAATGCGGCGGTGCGTTTAAAATAGCTGGGCGCCCTGACCTCAGAGCGATCACTGTGCTCCACTTCAGTCTGAGATGGATTGAAACTGCGCATCGGCGCCACGACAGCAGCCGAACAAGCACTTAGCCCGCCCACAAGGCTTCACTGCCTGTATGAGAACTGAAACGCATCACATATGGCTTCCCATTTACTTTCCCTGACCACGACACAGCCGGGCACCTGCATGCACTTCTGGATCTGCGCGCTGTGCAAGGCAATTGGGACTGTCAAAGGCTATGCTCGGCAAGCGGTGCACGTCAGCAGAAATGCGGCACCAACAACGGGGCCAAGGGAATGGCCGGACCCACTCGACATCGAGCGCGGTTGGCACCAGCAGTACAGGAAGCAAAGGAAGAGCACCCGCTTGCTTAGATGGTTCTCTGCCTTGGGCATGCGATGGGTACCAGCACTGGACACTTCTCCCAGGTGCTGTCTTGGGCTGCCCTCGGCCATGCTTTAAAATGCAAAAGCCCTCAACGGCCTGCGGCCAGGACCTCTGAAAATGCTCACATGCTCCGCACAGCGCACACCGCATGTCTGGGCAAAGCGGAGAGTAAGCTTTTTGATGCGATCCGAAATTGCAGCCCTCCCATGCTGGGAAGCGCAGGAAGCGCGAAAATCACGAAAGCAAAGCTGCTCACTGATCCTGCTGCCCTGCTGCGTGGTCTGCCGCTGCAAAGTTGAGCTTTGGCGTGCGCGCCGGCCATCACTCAGCCTGCGACAGATCCAAAGCTGCCATTCTGCCGAGCTACATGAAGTTGTGTAGGACCTGGTGCTTTCACAGCCCAGTGACAACAACGATGCCTCACAAACGGACGGCAGCACCAGGCGAATACCTCCGTCCTTCTTGCCAGGCTTTCGCGAGCAGTGAGACAGAACAAGCATGCAGAGGTGTAGGACGCTGCCCGGGGCTCTGGCATTTGCCCTTGCAGTCTCGAGACATGGGAGTTCGGTTCAGAGACTTGTCTGCGGCCGCATATAAACACGTCTCCTGAAACACCTGCCATCACATACTATGAGGGAGGCATGTGGCTTTCTGCAGCGCACCCCAGCCGCGTAGTCGATCCGAAAATCTCAGTGCCTCAGGTCTTGGCTCAGGCGAGGCGGGCTCAAGCAATGGCTTGCCACGCGGTGACTGTGCCAGCGGAAGCTTTTCATCGTTTCCATCTGGAATGCGGCGGTGCGTTTAAAATAGCTGGGCGCCCTGACCTCAGAGCGATCACTGTGCTCCACTTCAGTCTGAGATGGATTGAAACTGCGCATCGGCGCCACGACAGCAGACGAACAAGCACTTAGCCCGCCCACGAGGCTTCACTGCCTGTATGAGAACTGAAACGCATCACATATGGCTTCCCATTTACTTTCCCTGACCACGACACAGCCGGGCACCTGCATGCACTTCTGGATCTGCGCGCTGTGCAAGGCAATTGGGACCGTCAAAGGCTATGCTCGGCAAGCGGTGCACGTCAGCAGAAATGCGGCACCAACAACGGGGCCAAGGGAATGGCCGGACCAACTCGACATCGAGCACGGTTGGCACCAGCAGTACAGGAAGCAAAGGAAGAGCACCCGCTTGCTTAGATGGTTCTCTGCCTTGGGCATGCGATGGGTACAAGCACTGGACACTTCTCCCAGGTGCTGTCTTGGGCTGCCCTCGGCAATGCTTTAAAATGCAAAAGCCCTCAACGGCCTGCGGCCCGGACCTCTGAAAATGCTCACATGCTCCGCACAGCGCACACCACATGTCTGAGCAAAGCGGAGAGTAAGCTTTTTGATGCGATCCGAAATTGCAGCCCTCCCATGCTGGGAAGCGCGGGAAGCGCGAAAATCACGAAAGCAAAATTGCTCACTGATCCTGCTGCTCTGCTGCGTGGTCTGCCGCTGCAAAGTTGAGCTTTGGCGTGCGCACCGGCCATCACTCAGCCTGCGACAGATCCAAAGCTGCCATTCTGCCGAGCTACATGAAGTTGTGTAGGACCAGGTGCTTTCACAGCCCAGTGTCAACAACGAGGCCTCACACAGCAGCACCAGGCAAATACCTCCGTCCTTGCCAAGCTTTCGCGAGCAGTGAGACAGAACAAGCGTGCAAGGGTGTAGGACGCTGCCCGGGGCTCTGGCATTTGTCCTTGCTGTCTCGAGACATGGGAGTTCGGTTCAGAGACTTGTCTGCGGCCGCATATAAACACGTCTCCTGAAACACCTGCCATCACATACTATGAGCGAGGCATGTGGCTTTCTGCAGTGCGCCCCAGCCGCGTAGTCGGTCCGAGAATCTCAAGGCCTCAGGTCTTGGCTCCGGCTAGGCGGGCTCAAGCAATGGCTCGCCACGCGGTGACTGTGCCAGCGGAAGCTTTTTCATCGTTTCCATTTGGAATGCGGCGGTGCATTTAAAATAGCTGGGCGCCCTGACCTCAGAGCGAGAACTGTGCTCCACTTCAGTCTGAGATTGTTTGAAACTGCGCATTGGCGCCACGACAGCAGCCGCACAAGCACTTAGCCCGCCCCCGCGAGGTTTCACTGCCTGTATGAGAACTGAAATGCATCAGGGCGTGCAATGGGTACCAGCTCTGGACACTTCTCCCAGGTGCTGTCTTGGGCTGCACTCGGCCATGCTTTAAGATGCAAAAGCCCTCAACGGCCTGCGGCCCGGACCTCTGAAAATGCTCACATGCTTCGCACAGCGCACACCACGTGTCTGAGCAAAGTGGAGAGTAAGTTTTTTGATGCGATCCGAAATTGCAGCCCTCCCATGCTGGGAAGCGGAAGCGCGAACATCACGAAAGCAAAATTGCTCACTGATCCTGCTGCTCTGCTGCGTGGTCTGCCGGTGCGAAGTTGAGCTTTGGCCTGTGCACCGGCCTTCACTCAGCCTGCGACAGATCCAAAGCTGCCATTCTGCCGAGCTACATGAAGGAGTGACAGGTTAGGACCAGGTGTCTGAGAGCGCAAGAACTTGGCCCACCCTCGAGGCTTCACAGCATGCACGAGAACTGCGGCGCATCGCATATGGCTTCCCTGTGCAGTCCTCCTGGATCCACACACTTCAATGCCCAGCTTCTGCTTTGCGACAAGCCAACACTGGACACTTCCCTCACGTGCTGCTGTATGCTGCTGTCTTGGGCGGCAGCACGTAAAACGCTACCGAAAGATCACTCACACCGGAGAAGATCCAAAGCTGCCATTGCGCCGCCCTACATGAATTTGCGTAGCACATCGTAGCACCAAATGTTGCGAAAAGCCTAAAGTCAACACCGATGCCTCGCGAGTGAAGAGCAACGCCAGGCAAATATCTACATCATGCTAAGCTTGCGCCAGCAGCGAGAAAGAACAAGCCTGCACGCGGAAATTCTGCAAGTCCCAGTCGGCTTGAAAGTGCTTGAACCACTCAGAGCCTGAGACCTGCCGTTGGCCTGCCAGTCGAAGCTGTCTTGGCGGCTAGGCGAGCACAAGCAATCCACCCGGCGTGGTTTGCCAGGCAACGGCAGCTTTTCATCATCTTCACCCGGAACCTGGCGTGGTGACAAGAGCTGGGTGCTGAGTATCTGCTTAAAACTGAAACGATGGCTGCTGGCGCTCTTAAGCCACTGTGGACCCTGCAAACGCTACGTGTGCATTGAGGCCAAGACAGCACCAGCGCAAGGACTTAAGGACCTGGCTTGCCCTCAAACGCCCTCAAACGCCCTCAAAGCTTCACTGCACGAGCGCGACACATCCGTGTCTTCCCCGCACGAAACTCTGCCGCATCAAACGGCCTGGCACCATGCAACTTGTGCTGGGGGGAACGAAAGCTTATTAAGTAGCTAGAGGAGGCATGTTCTGTGCTCTGAATCCAGCGCTGCTGGTTACAGCTGAACCCCGTCTGAAAGCAGGCCCCGAACCCAGCTCTAGGGTGAAGCCCCTGGTAAGGCACTGAGATTGGCCAAAGTTTGGCCGACGATTACCCCCCCCCACACCCCCCTATTCCTCATCAGCAAAGCTGGGTCTTATACTCAAGCTCCTGGGGAAGATCGTTCTTGAATCAAGTGGCATTGCACAACTTGTTCAGCCTGCCAGTCGAAGCCGTCTTGCACGGCTAGGCGAGCACAATTCAATCCATCGGGCACAATTTGCCACGCGCTGCCCTTGGCAGCCGCAGATTGTTCATTGTCTTCAGCAAGAACGCGGTCGCGCGGCCAAACGAGGCTGTGGGCGCCCTGACGTGAGGCTGCAAACAGTTTTTAAGCAGTGCAGCGGGCCCATGGCAATGACTTGATCGTCTGCCCTCGGGACAACACTGCATGAGCACTGCGACGCTTCACGTTCTGGACTCTCTGGACTGACAGCATGACAATGCCTGGCACCGTCACCTGCGTGCACAGGCAATTCTGGATACATGCTGTGCGAGGCCCGAATGAGTGGACTGTCAAGGACACCTGGGGTCAAACAGCAGCACAAGCCAGGGAACAGAAACGCCGCACAGAAGCCTGATGCAGTGTTGGGTTGACCAAGGAGCAGTGTACAAGCGACGCTGGGCACTCCACTCAGGTGCTGCTGTCTTGGGCGGCAGCTGCACGCAGCCACACTTTAAAACGCAAAGGAGACAGCTTTCACAGCGGACAATACTCTGCGACAAGTCCAGAGCTGTCATGGTGTTGAGCTACATGAAGGAGCGTAGGGCCACGTGTTTGAGAGCTGTCAACACCGACACCTCGCAAACGGACAGCAACGCCAGGCAAATACCCCCGTCCCAAGCTTGCACCGAACAGGCCGAACAGGCGTGCATGTGGAACTCCTGGAAGCCACGTAGTCGGCCTGAAACTCTCAAAGCTGCAGCAGGCCAGTCGAAGCCGTCTTGGCCGCAGCTGGGCGAGCACAATCAATCCATCGGGCACGGTTTGCCACGCGCTGCCCTTGGCACCGCCAGCTGTTCTTTGTCTTCAGCGGGAACGCGGTCGCGGGGCCAAACGAGCTGGGCTCCCTGATGTGAGGCCGCAAACAGTTTTCACACAGTGCAGGGCCATGACAGCACCCTTGGCAATGACTGCGTCTGCCGGTCTGCCCTCGAGACAACACTGCATGAGCACTGCGACGCATAGACTTCACGATGGCTTGCCCTGGCACGATGCTCTCCGGCCTGACAGCATGTCACCTGCATGCACGAGCAATTCTGGATCCACCACACGCCGCACGGGGCCCGAATTTTGGATCAGAAACGTGGCACGGAAGCCCGATGCAGTGCTGGGTCGACGAGCAGAACTCAAAGTCAGTGGCAAAGGCATCAGAAAGGCAAGCAGAGTCTGCTTCTGAGCTGGTCAGAGATGAGCCAGCCTTGCCAAGGGCCCTACAGGCCCACCGATGTACCTTCAAGAACGTGCCTACGGTGCCTACGGTCCTTCTTCTCCAGCTCTTGACGAATGTGCGGCTTCTCAAGCCCCAAGACCTTAAGCCCCCTTAGATCCAGATGACCCCTCACCAACCCCCTTCTCATGGCAAAAAACACCCACACTTCACGCGCTGCCCTTGGCACCGCCAGCTGTTCTTTGTCTTCAGCGGGAACGCGGTCGCGGGGCCAAACGAGCTGGGCTCCCTGATGTGAGGCCGCAAACAGTTTTCACACAGTGCAGGGCCATGACAGCACCCTTGGCAATGACTGCGTCTGCCGGTCTGCCCTCGAGACAACACTGCATGAGCACTGCGACGCATAGACTTCACGATGGCTTGCCCTGGCACGATGCTCTCCGGCCTGACAGCATGTCACCTGCATGCACGAGCAATTCTGGATCCACCACACGCCGCACGGGGCCCGAATTTTGGATCAGAAACGTGGCACGGAAGCCCGATGCAGTGCTGGGTCGACGAGCAGAACTCAAAGTCAGTGGCAAAGGCATCAGAAAGGCAAGCAGAGTCTGCTTCTGAGCTGGTCAGAGATGAGCCAGCCTTGCCAAGGGCCCTACAGGCCCACCGATGTACCTTCAAGAACGTGCCTACGGTGCCTACGGTCCTTCTTCTCCAGCTCTTGACGAATGTGCGGCTTCTCAAGCCCCAAGACCTTAAGCCCCCTTAGATCCAGATGACCCCTCACCAACCCCCTTCTCATGGCAAAAAACACCCACACTTCACGCGCTGCCCTTGGCACCGCCAGCTGTTCTTTGTCTTCAGCGGGAACGCGGTCGCGGGGCCAAACGAGCTGGGCTCCCTGATGTGAGGCCGCAAACAGTTTTCACACAGTGCAGGGCCATGACAGCACCCTTGGCAATGACTGCGTCTGCCGGTCTGCCCTCGAGACAACACTGCATGAGCACTGCGACGCATAGACTTCACGATGGCTTCCCCTGGCACGATGCTCTCCGGCCTACCCCCAACCCCTTATAAAGAGGGGGGGGGATGCTGAAATTGTAATTTACAATTTGGGCCCCCCTGATTTGCGGCACTCCTCGGACGCCAGTTATGATAATTGTAAGTAAAACAGTTTTACAATTATGCGCCCCCTCCCCCATTTTACATTTTTCAGGGGGTGGGGGTTCCGGCCTGACAGCATGTCACCTGCGTGCAGAAGCAATTCTTGGTCCCCATTCCAGGGCCCACACCGTGAGCTCACGGCCCGCAAGAACTGCGACGTCGGGTGGGGAGAAGCCCTGGGAGAGGAGCGAAGAACGGCCTGGGATCAGAAAGCGACTAGTTTAGGGATGTTTAGGGTTTGGGGGTTGAGGGTTGACGGTTTAATTCTGCGCCTCCAGTTCGGCCCCTATATTCTCTCGCGGACTCCTCGACAGACCGCCGAAAGAATGGGAGCCCTTGTGCAGGGTGTGGTCCCTACAGCCACAACCCTTTGTTTTCCGGGCTGCCTATTTTTCCATATAGGGTCTTAGAAGAAGAACCTGCAACAAAAAGAGGGCTTGGGGCTGAGAAGGTGTTATTGTATGAGGCTTGCAGTTAACGTAGAGGGGTGACCATAGAGGGGTGACGGAGGTCTCCCTTTTTTTCACCAAAACAATGTAACCTTTAGCCCTCGGGCATCTGGCCTCTACTTCGCTCTACTGCAGCCTTTGGACAGCGCCACTTGAAGGGACCGAAAAGGCATAGGGGAAGAATTTCGGAAGAATGTCGGAAGAATTTCTGAAGAATTTCGGGAGAATCGCCACCATCCCGGAGTCAGAGAAATGGCTCTGGCCATGCAGGAGTTTCGCGAACGCGCATTCCACCGGCTTCAGTTTCACACTACACTCAGAACAACATCTGTTCGAAGCAGGGGCGCTATCCGCTATGGCACAAAATGGCACAAAGGAGTGCTCAGTGCGATTCGACCTATGCCTAGATGCTCCAAACCTCACAAGTGCATGTCACACATGTCACCAGGTTCACCGACAGGCTTACTAGGGCTCTCCTATATTCGAGCCACTGAAGCCCATCTACCCGGTCCTGTCTGCCTTGCGGCCTCCGACGGCAACAGGTGCAAGGAGCAGCCAGTGGTCTTAAACTCAATAAGGGGAAATATAACATATCCCAAGGGCCTAGCTAGACTACTTCAGCGGACGCGCAGGCCAGATCGCAGATCGTCTGCGCGAACGCACGGGGCCGAGGGCCCCAAGACGGGTGTCCACTTGGAGCCCTGAAAAAAAAGTTCCTTACCCTCTCCTTGTTGGAAAGGAGTTTGGGCACCCTGATTCTGGCACATTTCTTTATGGAGCTTGGAGTATTAGGTCTTTGGCGCCTTAACAGAAATAAACAGAAAAGAGGTCCAAAGTATGGGCCTCTTTTTTGGCATCCTTATAGCAGCAGACCAGGAGCGAAGTTCTATCATGGGCGTCGCTAGTGCCACTAGTGATGAGGAGCATCCATGTCTCGGCGCAGAAACACTTGTGAACATGCCCAATGTATCTCTCATATGCGACCACGTCGCCCGCGTACCCATGAACCCGACCCGACAGATGCTGGATGAAAGTGATTCGCATGCACCCCTGGCTACTGCCACATCCTGGATCAAGAGCCACGCCAACACCTCACTCAACTGAGAACGGCAAATCTGCTCAGGCTTGACATCTGTTGATCACGCAATACTGGTGATCTCATTGTGACCACCCACCGTGCAACGATCATCCATCGAACACCGAGTGCCCAAGATGTGCGCAGACTGCACTCTGAAGTGCAGATTCCTCTTGATCTTCCTATGGGTGTAGAAGCAAACGAACTTGTTCCGGGCAAGCAGACTCATTAGAAGCCTTAGGAAGAGGTGGCGCCCCCGTGGGCCAAATCCCGCAGAAGAACCTCACTGCTGCTGTCTTGCAACGTCGCCGGCCAGGCCGCCTGAGAAGTAAGGGTCGTTTGCGGAGCATCTTCAAACGAGGAAGCATTTTGTTGGTGGGATGCTTCAAATGGAAATGCAAGCAATGATCAGTTGAGATTGTGAGCACTGACTGACGCTGGAAACCAATCGAGAAGACCTGCAGCACCTACGCGATTCTATGACTCTGATCGCTGCAAGGTAAACAAGCGAGTGGTTTAAAGGTCTACACTACTTCAGCAGACGCGCAAGCCAGATCGCAGATCGTCTGCGCGAACGGGCGTCGCTAGTGCCGATAGTGATGAGAAGCATCCATGTCTCGGCGCAGAAACACTTGTGAACATGCCCAATGTATCTTCGATATGTTGGGAGTATCCTCTAACATGCTTGGCTTCTTACTTTGCAGAAAATTTTCCCGCTATTTGACATCCTGCTTGGCATCTTGCTTGTCTATTTACTTGTCCCTTTGTGTCCCTGGAAGAAGGCACAGTTGAGAGGCTTGACAGATACTTTCCTGCCTCTATCTATGGGCCTGAGCGGTGACGGCAGCAATCGGCGTGTGAAGATCTGAAAACACCTGCAGCACTTCCGCAAAGCTCTGAGCCTGGCAACACCCAGTTCGAATCCCGCCTGTCACTTGGAAGGACTGGGTGATACAGCCGGACACCGCTTCAGGCATTCATCTTGCTCCGTCACTACTTCTCTCCAGTGCTCACGCAGTGGACACGGCCAACGATAGCTTGCAGCCCAGCTGACACGGCAAATAGCAGAGGCACTGACTGACAAATTTCTGCACGTTGGCTGAACTGAACAGACACTGAGGACCAGGATCTTACAGTCACAGAGTCTCCGAAAAGACCTGCAGCACCCCTGGCTACTGCCACATCCTGGATAAAGGGCCACGCCAACACCTCACTCAACTGAGAAGGGCAAATCTGCTCAACCTTGACGTCTGCTGATCCATCGTGCCCACCCACCATCGCGACGATCATGCATCGAACCCCAAGGAAGAGACGGCTTTTCCGTGGGCCAGTTCCCGGAGGAGAACATTGCAGACAGGGCCGCCTGAGAATTAGAAGCGTTTGCGGAGCATCTTCAGACGAGGAAACTTTTGGTGGGATGCTTCAAATGGAAATGCAAGCACTGCAAGCACTGATCAGATGAGATTGTGTGACTGCCTGAGCGGTGACGGCAGCAATCGTGTAAAGCCAAATGGATGCCCCGTGTTTCCTACAGCAGCTTGAAGCTGCTCTGCACCGCTTTCACCGGTCCTTTGGTATCTCGAGTCTCTCTACTCATTATACTCATTCAAGCAAGGACAAAGTGCGCGAGGCAAGATGCCCCATCAGGATTCATCTGACACCGAAGACGGACCATCTGTCTGAGTGAGACCCTGAACCCCAAAGCTGGTTTGGGGGACTGTCAACAGTCTGTCTGAGTGAAAGGACGATGAGGAAGCTGCATCGGCGCTGTGCCGAAGATGCCAGCACGGCCATTTGTCTCTGCTGGCCTCCACGTCCTGTTGAAGTAACTTGAACAGTGCTTGTGCCTTTCTCCACGTCGCGGGTATTGCGCAGTGGGGCGAAGCCGACACTACCAAACAGGATTTAGAACCACCGAAGATCTGAAAACACCTGAAAAACACCTGCAGCACTTCCGCAAAGCTCTGAGCCTGGCAACACCCAGTTCGAATCCCGCCTGTCACTTGGAAGGACTGGGTGATACAGCCGGACACCGCTTCAGGCATTCATCTTGCTCCGTCACTACTTCTCTCCAGTGCTCACGCAGTGGACACGGCCAACGATAGCTTGCAGCCCAGCTGACACGGCAAATAGCAGAGGCACTGACTGACAAATTTCTGCACGTTGGCTGAACTGAACAGACACTGAGGACCAGGATCTTACAATCACAGAGTCTCCGAAAAGACCTGCAGCACCCCTGGCTGTTGCCACATCCTGGATAAAGGGCCACGCCAACACCTCACTCAACTGAGAACGGCAAATCTGCTCGACCTTGACGTCTGCTGATCCATCGTGCCCACCCACCATCGCAACGATCGAACCCTAAGGAAGAGACGGCTTTTCTGTGGACCAGTTCCCGGAGGAGAACATTGCAGACAGGGCTGCCTGAGAATTAAAAAAGTTTGCGGAGCATCTTCAGACGAGGAAACTTTTGGCGGGATGCTTCAAATGGAAATGCAAGCACTGCTAACACTGATCAGATGAGATTGTGTGACTGCCTGAGCGGTGACGGCAGCAATCGTGTAAAGCCAAATGGATGCCCCGTGTTTCCTACAGCAGCTTGAAGCTGCTCTGCACCGCTTTCACCGGTCCTTTGGTATCTCGAGTCTCTCTACTCATTATACTCATTCAAGCAAGGACAAAGTGCGCGAGGCAAGATGCCCCATCAGGATTCATCTGACACCGAAGACGGACCATCTGTCTGAGTGAGACCCTGAACCCCAAAGCTGGTTTGGGGGACTGTCAACAGTCTGTCTGAGTGAAAGGACGATGAGGAAGCTGCATCGGCGCTGTGCCGAAGATGCCAGCACGGCCATTTGTCTCTGCTGGCCTCCACGTCCTGTTGAAGTAACTTGAACAGTGCTTGTGCCTTTCTCCACGTCGCGGGTATTGCGCAGTGGGGCGAAGCCGACACTACCAAACAGGATTTAGAACCACCGAAGATCTGAAAACACCTGAAAAACACCTGCAGCACTTCCGCAAAGCTCTGAGCCTGGCAACACCCAGTTCGAATCCCGCCTGTCACTTGGAAGGACTGGGTGATACAGCCGGACACCGCTTCAGGCATTCATCTTGCTCCGTCACTACTTCTCTCCAGTGCTCACGCAGTGGACACGGCCAACGATAGCTTGCAGCCCAGCTGACACGGCAAATAGCAGAGGCACTGACTGACAAATTTCTGCACGTTGGCTGAACTGAACAGACACTGAGGACCAGGATCTTACAATCACAGAGTCTCCGAAAAGACCTGCAGCACCCCTGGCTGCTGCCACATCCTGGATAAAGGGCCACGCCAACACCTCACTCAACTGAGCACGGCAAATCTGCTCGACCTTGACGTCTGCTGATCCATCGTGCCCACCCACCGTCGCGACGATCGAACCCTAAGGAAGAGACGGCTTTTCCGTGGACCAGTTCCCGGAGGAGAACATTGCAGACAGGGCTGCCTGAGAATTAAAAGCGTTTGCGGAGCATCTTCAGACGAGGAAACTTTTGGCGGGATGTGCGAAATGTGCGAAGCAATGGCTCTGAATCTGGAAACGCCCTGGATGCAGCGTCGTGGGCGAGGTTGGAAAACTCAGGGTGACTTCGTGGGCTGCAGCACCTCCACCAAAATTCCCCAGCCATCCAGCTCTGTCAGTGCCTTTCACGTGCGCGGTTTGGCCATGGATGCAGGCGATCAGGATCAGCGATGGATTGTGATGGTGTTCGTCTGCAGCAGAAGCTACCATCGCAAGCGCGCATTATGGAGTATCGTCCGGGCAGTTCAGTCGGACCTCACAGCCATCTGAAGCGTCGGGCACGCACCGGGTGCACCGTATGCGAAAAGACTGCCACTCTTGCTTGCTTTGCTGGATTTACATTACCAATTCCTCAACTTCAGTTTTGTCAATACGTGGTCCCAATGGTCCCAATGGTCCCAAGAATGTGGTGCCACATGGGATCGCCTGTATCGGAGTACAGGTTCTGCCCAAGCCTGGCTCCAAGCCTGCGAGGCACGACGAAAGGAACTGTGGGCTTCGGGTTACTATGGGTTACTCTTACTTCTCTTTACTTCTCTATACTTCTCTTTACTACTCTGTACTTTCTCTGTACTTCTCTAGGTGCACCCACTCCGTTTAGAGTGCTAGGGCTGCTAGGGTTAAGGGCTTCGGGTTTGGGGTTTAGGTTTTTAGTCTCCACCCCGGAACCTTCACACCGCACAAAGCCTGACATCCCGAGCCCGTTCAACGGGTCGGGGGTATATAGCTCGAACAAATGGAGATTGGGCTTCAAGGATTTAGTGTTTGGCGCCCTTAGAATCAGAGTCCCTAGATTGAGCGGCCCCGTCTCACAGGTCACGTGAGCCTCTTTTGAAACCAACGCCCCGTTGACATACAAGAAGAGTCTTTTCTCAATCCCTGCAACCCGAACCCAACAGCTCTCAACTCGGCCCGAATTCTCGGACCTGGCCCACAGTATCTGGCCCGCCAAGGAGAAGTTGCCTGTGAACCTTGTCACGGGATCCTACTGAGTGTACTCAGTGTACTGTTAATAAATACCAGTAAATGATTACCCCCAAAAACAGGCGCATTCAAAAAAACAACTATTTTCTCGCCCTTCTTGCTGCACTTTCGGGGGTAGGGCTTAGCTACGAACGCAGACTCTTACAACGGACAGGTGTGGCAAACATATTCTGCCAAGGCATACATCAATCACGCATATATGTCTACGTGCATGCGGGCGTTGCTGGATGGATGCGTGGGCGTGGCTTGATCTGGCTAGTGCTCAGACGCTGGGACAATAGTTGTAGCAACCTTTCCCCCACCAAAAACCTTGAGCAACTCCTGCACCCTCCTTGCCAGCCGATGTAACTCATACAACCCTGTAGAGCCTCGAACAACTTTCAAGCCATAAAACAACTATGACTATAACGAGAAAATGTCCCTAAGCACGCAGGCTCTGTACACTTGCATTCTTCTTTCGCCCAGGAGCGCATGGAGCATGGCACCGGCGACTGGCCGCATGCGTTGCAACATATTCATATTCATATTCATATTCATATTCATATTCATATTCATATTCATATTCATATCCGTATATGATACTATGCCCGCTATGCTGTAGCTCCATGGTAGACACATTACGTGCTTTGATACTGCACAACGTGTCCCCAATGTCGGGTCCACAAACTTTGCTGCACAGGGTCGTCGCGCGCAGATGATTACACAGACATCCTGGACATTAAGCCCAAGTTACATTCGGAACTTCGGGTCTCAAGTCTTGCAACACTCTGAAGTTTGAGCCATGATCGAGCAGCCTGACTCAGAATACATCCAAAGAGGGAAGGGGGGAGCGAAGGCCCGGGTTCGCCCAGCGCGACCTCGTACCCGAAGGAAGGAAGGAAGGAAGGAAGGAAGAGAGAGAGAGGGAGAGGGAGAGAGAGAGAGCGAGAGAGAGAGAGAGAAAGACAGAGAGAGAGAGAGAGGACCCCAATGCAACCGACAGAGCACTTTTTGCGGCTCTGCGACTTCAGCCACCTCGTCAGCTACGTCTTCCATACATCCCCCAAAGCCGGACCTGCCCACGATCCCTCTGCAGCAGCCGCCTACTTGTTCGACTGTAACTAAATGCACGTACGTACACAAGTACTGTATAGGAAAGTAGACGTGGAATGCAGGAAAGCATGACAAAGTCACGTACGACCGCAACACTCAGGCTTAAGCAGTCAGCCCGCGAAAGTGAAAAAGAAACGCTTGGGAACCATGTGTGGAAGAGTGGCTAAAGATGCTAAAGAAGCCGCTATTTCGAACATGGTAGCGGAGCACCCGGATTCAGACCTCGTGGGTGCGATGATGCTAACCGAGCAATGGAAGGTAGTACTCGCCATGGTTTCCTTGGCTGTGGCTTTCTTGCTAATGCGCTTGCGAGACAGGAAGAAGTGGAAAGAGTGGTTGCAGCGGAAGAGTTCGTCCCGGAGCTCTTCTACATTCTTCTACGCACCCCATGGAGCAAGAACCCACGTGATGCGAAGTTGTCACGGACTCAGGAATGGCACCGTGGTGAACAGAGTGACTCCATGTGCTGTGTGCTGCCCCTGTGGCTTGCGCACAACGGAACAACGCATGATCGAGTACAGGAGGACGTTCCGAGAAGCTGCAGGCAAGTACTTGTGGCTGAAAGCAACCATGGTCGTGTTCCTCATGTGCACGGCATGGACTTCGGTTTTCGAAGTGAATGAAGAGCACCGTTTGAGGAAGTTTGTGACCTGCAACGAGGGGTAAGGGCTCATTTTCAAACACAAGAAAGGGGTCATTTTCAAACACAACAAAGTTCATCAAAGGGGTCATTTTCAAACACAACAAAGGAAAGACAGGAAACATGGGTCGGCGGCTAGCAAAAGCTGCACACGCGCGATCCGCGTAGAGGGTGCACGGACGAAGTTGCAAACGCACAAAAATGCATTGTAAAAAGCATGACGACACGCACGATCCGCGCAGAGGGTTCACGGACGAAGTTGTGAATGCGCAAAAACGCAGTGTCAAAAGCATCTCGACACCCACGATCCTCGCAGAGGGTGCACGGACGAAGTTGCAAATGCGCCAAAACGCGGTGTAAAAAGCATGTCGACATGCACGATCCCCGCAGAGGGCTCACGGACGAAGTTGTGGATGCGCAAAAACACACTGTAAAAAGCACCACGACGCACACGATCACCGCAGAGGGTTCACAGACAAAGTTGTAGATGCGCAACAAAAGGCATTGTAACAAACATTTCGACACACACAATCCGTTTGGAAGGAATTCGTATGCTCTGAAGCAAGCTTGCCCGGCCTAGGGTTTAGGCAGCGGGGGGGGTTGGGGGGAGGGGCGCAGCCCCTCCATTTGCAAGCTCAATGCCCGCATCATGGGTATTAAAAGGGATTCGTATGCTTTGAAGCAAGCCTGCCCGGCTCAGGGTTTAGGGTTTATAGGGTTTATGGCTTATAGGGCTTAGGGTTTAGAGTTTAGGGTTTTGGGGAACAGCCTAAAAAAACGGGGGTTTTGGGGGGCGCAGCCCCCCCTCCCCCCCCATGTGCAAACACAATGCTCGCAGCACATGGGTGTGGCAGGGATTCGTATGCTCTGAAGCAAGCTTGCCCGGCCAAAAAAGAGCGGTCGGGTTGGGCAGCCCCCCCCATTTGCAAACACAATGCTCGCATCATGGGTTTGGAAAGGATTGGTAAAGTCTGAAGCAAGCTTGCCCGGCCTAAAAAAGCGGGGGGGGGGGGGGTTGCGGCCAGCCTTGCACGTAGCCTAAACCCTTGTTTTTGGGGCGGAGCAAGTATGCAAACACAACGCCCGCATCGTGCGTTCGGAAAAACAGTCGTACCCTGTTTGAATATGTGCCGATACTCCAGTGGGGGGGTTGGGGGGCGCAGCCCCTCTCCCATTTGCAAACACAATGCTCGCATCATGGGTTTGGAAGGGATTCGTGTGCTCTAAAGCAAGCTTGCCCGGCCTAAAAAGAGCGGTTGGGGGGGGGGGGTGGGAGGGGCGCAGCCCCCCCCCCCATTTGCAAACACAATGCTCGCATCATGGGTTTGGAAGGGATTCGTGTGCTCTGAAGCAAGCTTGCCCGGCCTGGGGGTCTTTGCTATGAGCGGAAGCTTGTAGCCAACGATGTCCCATATCTGTTGAGACATCCTTCCTGAGGCAACCCCACGTGCAAAGCGTAGAATTCCGCCTCCCCACTCGACAAGGCAACGGTGGCTTGCCGAGCACAGCTTGTTTCAATTATGTGGGATCATGTGGGATCCAAACATCTCCACATATCCGCTCATGCTCTTTCGCGTTTTGGGGTCTTGCGCCCAGTCCGAGTCAGTATACCTTTGGAGCCTCTTGGTACCTGAATTCCCACGTCTCAGTGGGGAACTTGCACCACCCCACGACCCCTTGCCGAAGACTGTCCCAGGGCCTGGGAAGAGCTGGCTTCTTCTTCTGCCCTATCTAGGCCCTTCTGTTGCTTTTCTTTGGGGGCTCCTTGCCCTTGTTTGGAGGCTTGCCCTTTCCAGAGCCCTTGCCTCTCTTCTTGGTGCTAGGTTTTCGTCGTCTTCTTGAAATGGACAGCGCTCTGGCCATGTGCCCGTTAAGAAGCTCGGAACCCTGTACAAGCAGAAGCTGCAAACAAACTTAGCACACCCTTTTTGGAGTGCGACGCCTTGAAGAATTAGATAGTCAATGCGGACACGTGACAGATGTCAGCCTCAGAACCAGTCAGCCCTGTGCGTCCTGAAGCTGCGCATCCAACATTGCTCAAATGTGCAGCTAAGCAACCACAACGGTCGTGATAATCGAGCCACTGTTTTAAGAGGAACGACAAACCCTCGGGGACTATGGCTTGTCTTCTTCATCTTGAGCAGGAAGATGCATGAGGGTTCATGCACAGGCTCTCCAAATGCAAGTAGGCTGGCACAAAGGTACTCAACACCAAACCCATGCAAACCCTGAACAACACTAACTATGACAATGCTCCACGAGACTCCAACCCAAAAACTCCCTGACTGACCCAGGATAGGAGGCTCTTGCTGCGGTTCTTTGCTGCCCTTCTACGCGTGCTGGGGTCTTGGGATGTCTAGATCACTCCGTGCGATGGGAGTCGTTGGGAACCTTGCGGGGGTGTGCTCAGGTGAAAGTCGCTTGCGCCGACGACCGGCTGTTTCTCAAGGCGCGCAGACATTTAAAGTCCATGTCCTTGCTGTGCATTTGCAGCCAGCGCAGAATCCAACGCTCCTTACATCGTTTGGTGTCATTTTTCCTTCGCTCACAGTGGATACGGCCCCTTCTTCAAGGCATTCTGACTGATGGGCTGATGAGGCTGTGCTCAGGCCCTGCCAATCGAGAAAAGCAGCGGGGTGGAACTCCACCGGAGCAAAAGATCACTCCGGAAGCACTGTGACGGGCCATGATAGCCCATTCTTGGCGTACATGCGTTTGGCACGGGCAGCGCGCGGCTGGGCTGGAGTCCGATGCATCCCGGGTTCTCTTGGTATCTCTTGGTGCAGTCGCAAAAGTTCATGGGACGTGTGTCGCGCGCTACGCATGACATCTGGAGCCCTGCAACAGCTCCTGGAATTCATTGCTGCGAGTGTCCAGTATCATCCATTTCTCCATCTTCGGGCTTCTGACTGTAACCTTCTGTATCACTATACGACGACGTTCAGGAACTCCATCACAGTGGGAGGCCAGCGAAGGTAAAGAGAGTCCTGATTGTCTGTTGAAGGATCTTCTCCTGCAGTAGTCCCAATTGGATCCGGCATGTCCGGCTGTCGCGAGCAGTGAGAGGCCTGGCAGTTCTTGGCCATGGGTCAACCGCAGCCGTTGCTGAATCATGCAAAACCTATAAAACCTCAACAAGTATGAGACACAACAAAAGCACCCTCGAACAGTGGGGGTTCACGATGTGGGGTCCGAGAGGGGGGGCAGGAGGGGCCAGAGGGTGAGGGGGCGGGGGGTGTAGACTGTACGCGAGAGGAAAGGGGGAAGGAGGGGTTCCATCGACTTCCAGGTCCAGGTTGCGGGCATGTCGAGCCTACCCTGACTTTCAGCACCTTTTGGATGGTTGTCGTGCCTCTCTGAAAGAGAGCGGAAGGCTCTACCAAAAGAGTAAGGATAAGGGGAATACCCTGATCAAGTACGAGAACAGCACTTGGCCCCTCCACGCCCCTCCAACCCTTCAAGGAAAAGAACTTGAACTCCATGCCTGACGTGCTCGGCATGGAGTATATGGCCTACCTGACTATTTCCCTCCGTGCACAAGTTGCCTTGCGGATCCCTTTCACTGGTATGAGTAGCATTTCAATAAACACCTTACCGTAGCAATTTCTTTGCGCTGTCGGCTGTGTGCAGCGATGGCTTTTCAAATAAATTCGACACACACACACACACACACTCTCACACACACACACACACACATCTGAGAGGCCTCTGAGCTGCTAGTTCAGCGCCGATTTTCTGCAATTTCCAGAAGCAGATCCACAACCTGAGGCGGTCCATTGACATCACGGGCTGTGGGCATCACATGGCATCACCCAATCTTACGATGGAAGGGGTTATCACACATCAGGTCGTGAAAATACACATCACCCCAATGTGGACGCTCATGCAAAGAATTACCCATCACGTGAGAGAATACACATCACAAGATGCGAAACCCCAACGTGGACGCTATTTTTGGCTGTCAGCCACGGAGACCTCAAAATCCACCCAACCTCGCGGACGCTTGTTTCGGGCCATTTTTACATCAATCTGGCATACGTTTTGGCAGCGAATCCCGAAGGAGACGCTTGGATTGTATCAACATACGGAAAGTTGATCTTCGAAGCCTTTACTGGCCTTACACACCTGAGACTCGCAGCTGCTCAAGTGCACACTGCCTGCCTGCTGCCTGCTGCATGTGTCTGGCGGACCAAACCCTGCGACCGAGACCGGTTTTGATATAGAAAAAGTGCATTAGACCAGCTAGCACGGAAACGTCCTGCCAACTGCCTTAAACAAACTTGAAGCCGTGGTGGCAGCTTGGATCAGTGCCAAGTCTTGTCCAAAATGCAAACCCAATGTGGAGATTTGACGCAGGCGCTTCCTCCGACCATGGGCATGGGGTGGTTTGCATGCCAAACCCCATTGTGGACGCTGCATAGGCTGAAAACTGGACGGCCAGGATCAGTGCCGGGTCCCGTGCGGGACCTGCAAGACCCCAGTGTGGACGCCGAACGATGTGCATTTACACCACGCGATGTGAGATAAACCCCCCCCAGTACCAATTGGACATCGCAAGACACTGGCCGCCTCGAACTTCAGAAGTGGGAGAAGCTTCCGCCGCCTTTGATGGCAGCTGTCTGAGTCTCGCTGCCCATGCACTGCAGTCGAATGCTTTCGGAATGCTTCGGGTACTTCAGCATGGTGCATGTATGTGCGCACGCTTCGCCGGCTAAGCTTCTGACAACTTTAAATGTTTCATGGTATTGTGGTTCGCAGTCTCGTGGAGATGGATGCTGGTGCAAGCAGGCAGCGCTGCCTTAGTTCAGCCCGAACGCATGGGTAAAGCTGGTGATTGTGCAAATATGTGCAAATATGAATGCATGTGCCCGGCCGTACCATCGGGTCGATGGCAACTGAGGACTTGGCAGCATGGCGGTTGTCGGTGTGATTCTCGGCACCAACGTGCACGTGCACATGGCCACGGCAAGATCTCACGGACTCCTGCACCGCTCGCAGGCCAGACGTTCCAAGCGGTAGCAGGAAGCAGTGCAGTTGCAAGGACGCGCCTGCACACGCTGTCGGAAACTGTCACGGACTGAGCAAGTGGCAAAGGATGGCCATGTGTAGACCTGAGTTTCAAGGAGTGTAAACTCACCATCGACCAATCAATCACACCAGTACACGCACATGATATGCACACACAATCACACACACACACACACACACACGTATATGTATATATGATTATACATATATATATATGGTAACCCCACCAGAACCTACCTCATTTCATTTTACTCGTACATAGTGGTTTTTCCTGCACATTCCGAATAATCCAGATACCATATAGCATGTAAGGATGTAGCCTGCCCCATGTCCCACTTCCAAAATTTAAAAAAATCATTCCCAACAAACCGGGGCCATGCTCAACATTTTGAAAATCCTGGCACCATGTACCACTTGCAAAACAACTTCGAGAATTCCAAAGAGGACGGGACTATTTCCTGGACCCATAATTAGGCCTGGTCCTTTTTGGAACTTCCGGTGAGTTTTTAGAAATGTTTGGAATTTGATGAATTTTGGAGTGTGTTGGCACCCTGGCTCCCATCCGCGGATTTGTGGAATTTTCGGGGTTGGTGAAACTTGTGGACCTGGCGCATGGTCCGTCCGTTTTGGAAATTCTCGGATTTTCGAAATTATGGACCTGGTACATGGTCCCGTCCGGTTTGGATTTGGCTGTGCTTAGGTTCCATAAATCGTTTAACATTACTCGACTCTTCTACATATAGCCTATACTACTTCCCCCTGAACCTGCTACCCCGGACCGTTGGCCCGGACCTTGTTGGAATTTCTGGATTTTTTGGAATTTTGGTGCTTTCTGGAATTGTTGGCATTGTTGGAACTGGGACATGCTCCGGTCCAGTTTGTAATTTTGGGAGCTATGACATTGCCCCGTCTCGTGCCTTTGGGCTGTTTGCATTTTTGCCCTTTGTAGGCGTTCACAAAAATGTCGGGTGTCGGACTTTGCTTTAGACCATACTAGCCCTAACCCCAAAAACGCACCGTAACACACCTGACTCACCTGGTCTGAGAGCGGTGTCAGTGTCGAAGTGCTCTCAGCCTTGACTTCCCATTCATGATTACTATCGCTCGTCTTCGCTCGTCTTTGCTCGTCTTCGATTGACGCCGAGCACCGAGCGACGCCGAGTGAAGACGAGTGACGCAGAGCGAAATCACGTGACGCCTCACTCGTCGTTTCATCTTTGCTCGTCTTCGTTCGTTTTCGCTCGTCTTCGCGTGCATTCGCTCGTTGCGGCTCGTCTTCGGGTGTCTTCACTCGGTCACTCATCTTCGCTTGTCTGGGGGATTTCAGCGCGACTGCATGCGTCCGCGCGATTGACACAATTGAGAAAGTTAACCGGAAGGGCATAGTGACATAGTGGACGCTCTGCATATTCTTGCCCATATCATAAAAAAGCAAATCCTGACACTTCTTATCTGAAGTTTTCATCAGAAACACTACGAAAACCTCGAATACAGAATTCTCGACGAGGGTGTTCTGTCGTGAGAGGCTCTCAAAATCGGGGGTGTCCTTTTGAAACATGTGTGGTATCAAGAGAAGAAAAGCGCAAATAGTCTCGTGCATTCATGGTTCATGGTTATGATTGGTTATGCAAATTATCTTTAGAGGGGGGCTTTCTTCTCAAAGACAAGACGGGAGTGTGTCTGTGTGTGTGTTCTCGCGCATATCATAGGAGAAGCTCTCGCATGATAATTGGAGGAGGTGAATAGAAGAAGCAAATTGGTAGAGGTTTCGTGAATTTGTTCTCTAGAATGGGGCTTTCTTTCAACAAGACTGGAGGTGGTGCATAGCATGGTCTTTTGCAGTATCAAAAGAAGCAAGAGTAACAACAGAAGAAGAAAGAAGAATACTGGGTTCTCTGTGAAGTCTTCCACGTATGAAAAGCTGTCGTACTGCGTGCTAGTCATTCGCGGTCGTCGTGCGAATCAGCCAACACAACAGAAACTCTGGCATTTCTTATCTAAAGCTTTGCGGCAAACCATCATAAGAAAGGCTTCAACAAAACAACCACGTGAATAATAAAGTCCGCGAAATGGTCCCTGAGATGTTGCTCAAAAGGGTGGGGGGACCGGGGGAAATAGGATCCTCTCTAGCATTGAAGGTACTGAGGGGCGCCGCGGAGGTGCGGATAGTTCCCAGCAGATATGCGCCCTTGGTCCTTTAGAATAAGCAACAACAACGAATTTGGGCGTGAAGCTTGGTAGGGGTTAGCATCTTCATATACATATATATATACATATATATATATCTTCACATATTTTCTGTAGTACTCTGTATGTAGCCTTCTAATCTATGCATGCCAGATGTCTCGCGTCTGGGGCGCTCGCGAGATCAACTTGAGGGCTGAAAGCATGCACTCGGTTGGCCAAGCTCGCGAAAAGTAGTGCAGCAGAACCTGGCGGCTTCTGTCCGAAATGTTCAGACACAACAAGTGCTTCCTGCCAAAAAAAGTCAGTACGTTGCTGACTCATTGACTTGGACTCCTGACCCTCTCCATTCCGCAACAACTCTATGTATATACTCATGCAAGACGTAGAGTCGCAGAGGCTGCAAAAGTTTCAACAGCGGGAGGGTCGTGCCAGCCCTTGCTTAGCGTTACAGCACTGGCTTCCCAAGCCCATCGGAAGGAATGATTGAAACTGACGCAGCTGCAATGTATTGCAAACCATGATTGCACTCAAGAAACCCATATGAACCTGCATAGACGTATATTATATACACGCACATATGCAATGCAGCCCCCTGCAGTGGGTCAAGGAGATCGTGGGAGAGTGCCGCTCATGCTTGCACACATCACACGCATTCGTTGCCCATTTGATCCATGGTGACCGACTGATCTACTGCTGAAATCGTTCCCGTGTAGATACGGGTAACTGCCTGAAACTTGAAACCTGTCAGGAACTTTCCCTTTGCTCTAGGATGCATTGAACAGTCTTTGGTGGATGTGAGGCAGATACGTGTGGGGGGACCATCTCTGTCTCTCCCGTTCCCTCTGACCTCTATGTCTAAAAAATCCCCCAAAAATGTATGTATATATATATATATACATATTTATACGCGCATACGGTATGTATATCTGCTCCGCTCCCTGCTCCCCCCTGCCCCCCCTCCACCCCACGGTCCACCATTTTGCCCTGCCCTCAATGTGGGGCTGTTAGATTTTTAGTTAACCGTTCTCCTCACGTCTGGCCCGCTGTCCGGAGCCCCACCACCCCCACACCACTCAGAGGAATGAAGGGAACACATTGCGTACTACACACCCTCCAAGCTCAACAAACAGGCCAGACCCCACACCCACGCCACGGCGAGGGCGTGCTGGACCATAGGGGGGATCTACCGACTGAACCAACCTAAGCATGTTGCTCATCGCCCCGAAAGATGACGGGAAGTGCCAAGTGAGCGCACAATGCGCACACGACACAAACCATGAGCAAGCTCAGGCATGCCGAACTGGCTCAGCCAGATTCATGCCGCCACCTACCCGTTAATTCCAAGACCTCCAAAAACACATACACATGGCACGCTGCTTAGCGCAAGCACCTCCCATAGATCCACCCCATGCAAAAACTCGGCGATACTGTGTGGCAATCTCGGCTATCTTCTGGTGGAAATACCTTGCCAAGCTCGCGAAAACAATTGAGCTTGGGATGCGTGCTGCCTGGCATTACCTTTCTCATGTTGCCCCTACTGCAATTGTTCGCCATGCAGGGAAAAGGCATGCAGCAAGCTACCAGCATCCAATGTGCGACAATTTGCGACTGCATATCATACTTGCAAAACGTAGCAAACATGTCAAACATGGAGCATAGGCAAGTAGGGATGGCTTCGGGGGATTACGGTTCCACTGGTACCTAACCAACCCCCCCCTATGTAAACCCCATATGCTTTGTCGCATGAATGCGAGTTCATGAGCAAAGTACCATAGCAACATCTGCTATCCATGCACAAAGACAGTGCTTGAACAGGACACACTGGAGCATCAAGGCGTCCGGAATAGTCATCATACATAGACTTTAGATGACTTTAGCAAGCAAGGGAAGCCTTTTGAGGCTTCTTGCAAGCGAGGCTCGGCAAACCTCTCCACTGTCGCGACGGATCTTGCATGAACCAGGCATTTGCGGGATCACACACGTAGAGCGCATCAACTCTTAGAAACGAATCGCGCAAAGAACGCACTTCGGCCTGGCCCTGTGCCACTGGGGCACCCTGGGCCGAAAAGGTTATCACCAAAATGTCTGACAAGCTTTCTTGGTCCATCCTGTCCCAATGCAAGTCAGTGGTAGTCAATGCTTCTGTGAATTGGTTGGCTTCAACTCCCGGATTCCACGCCAGGCCGAAGCTGGCTCTTCCCAACTTTCTGAAGTCCAAGTCTTTCAGCGGAAGGAGGTTAGAACCGAGACCTACGATCTTGATCCTTGGGAGCAAGGACAAGACCTTGACGAGCCGTGCATCTGTGAGAAGGTTCCCGTGAGCAAACAGCCAATTCAGTTTCAGAAGCTTTGAGAACGACATTGGCAGACTTTCCAAGCGGTTGTGGTGCAGCTCCAGTATCGCAAGTGCCTCCAAGTCTCCAAGCTCCTCTGGGAGTTGGCACAAATCGTTTCCGTGTAACCAGAGTTGCTGCAACGATCGCATTTTCCCGATCGATGAAGGCAGCTGTTGCAGAAAGTTTCCTGCCAGGCTGAGATCTCGAAGGTTGCAAAGCTCAAAAATCTCATCTCCAATCGTAGTGATCTGGTTGTGAGCCAAGTCCAAGAGACGTAGGGATTGCGAAAACGCATGCAGCTGCGGCACTGTAGAGAGGCCGTTGTTGGCCCAAAAGACAGTATTCAGGTTGGGTTTCTCGTGCTTCTCTCGCTCCCATGCCAGAAGTGGAAGCGCAGCTTGACAACCGCGGCCTCGCAAAATGGACAGTACCGCTGCTGGCACTGTGCCAAGCTCTTTCATCGGCGTCTCCTGCTCATCTAAACCCAGCTGCAGGAGCCGTCGCATCTTGGAAATACAGCTTGGGAGTCTTGCAAATCGGTTCCTCTCTAGAGCCAACACTTGAAGCCTGGAGAGATAGGCAAGACTTGAGGGAAGTTCAGACAAATTGTTTTGAGTCAACCACAGCTCCCGAAGCCGCACCAATTGGCCAAGTTCGAGTGGTACCTCGGTGAGCTGATTTCGACGGAGCATCAAGGTCTCCAATGCCAGGAGCTGCCCAAGCGCGCCTAAAGCCAAGCCTTGACCATCCTGACCCAGCTTCCCCAGCTTCTGGCCATCTAAATTCAAAGTCTGCAACCTCTCCGAAAATGCCTCTGCACCTCTCCACGTTGCAGTGGTCGCTGACTGAGTCATCAAGCGTGTAGCGTAACCTGCTGCTTCTACCCAAGCAATGGCCGCCATAAAGCGAGAGTGGCGATCAAGCATTGTTGCTTGCACTTCCCTTAGGAAGGCCGATGTCCCCGGAGGCTGTGATAAGTTTGATAGCATCTTTGCTTCCGAGTGCTCAGTGAAGCCATGGAAGCCATGCTGGAACAGCTTAACAGTGGCTATACTTGTCTCAGGATGGTCGCGTCCAAATGTCTCTTCACAAACGCGAACCGTGGCCTCTGCGAGGCATCATTTTGCATGACTTGATTCTGGTGTTAGTTTGCAGTCTGATTCCACCGAAAAAATGTTGCTAAAGTCAATTTGTTGAACGCTTGGTCCATGCCTGCCCCACTCCCCTTCCTGCACCCTGGATGTAGTTCGCCTCTGCCTCTGGCCACAAGGCATCCAAGCATACCAGGCTCTGGTCTCCTTCACCCTTTCTAACCCAACCCTTTTTCCCCCGCAGCAGTCAACCCACCCGCTCATCCACGTCTCTCAGGAGACACGCTGCCAATTCCGTTGGGGGAGCTGAAGGTCTCTGGGATTTGGGCGACTTGGAAAAACCTCCCCCGAGACTCCGAGTGAGGCTTCTCGAACTTGTCTTGCAAGTTTGGTTGCCAGTCTTGGAACATGCTCAAGTTCTATATCTGCGCCAAAAACGTTGGCATCTCCTTATACCCTATGTGCAGCACTGCAATAAGCTGAACGTAAACTGACTGTTAAACTCTGGCCTCGGCAGCATGTTGCCACTCATCGAAAAGGCCCAAGCCCTCGCAGGCTTCGGTCTCCAAACGGAGCACGGCAACCTGGACCAGCCCGATGACTGGGCCCTGACTCCAACACTGCTGGCACTGGCGACGGACTTCCTGGAAATCCTTCTGCAGGAATGCTTCCCGTGCGAGGCTCAAGTAATACGACTGACGTGCCTCGATGCTTTCCATCCCAGTGGCCAGCGACTCCAGCGACAGTAGCGAGTCGTCAGTATGATCGTCCATGGCCGCGTCTGCTCCGAGCTGATCTGCGGTAGCCCTTGCCTGCTTATGCACCAGCTTGGCCACAGAAAGTACTGTGGGATGATCATAGAATATGCTAGTCGGCAGCGACGGGGCACCAACAGACTCGCAAATTGCAGCATGAAGAGACATTGACGACATGGAATCCAACCCAATTTCCACAAAGCTGTCTCCAAGCTGGGCATCGCGTCCTAGTACCTTGCGCACTGCTGCTTGCACCATCTCAATGCAACCTTGTATCGAAGCGGTACTGACAGCTGGACTGGATCCGAGCTTTCCACCAGTGAGCGATGCAAACCGTGGATGGCATCCATCAATACCAACAGTGAGCACTCCTTAGCTCTCTATTTTTCACTCTACATGTGCTGTATGTCCTCAGATGTTTCAGACCACAATCATGCTCTGAACCGATGGCCGTTGCAACCGCTACCTCTCCAAACTTGAACGTACTTTCAGGATCCTACCGCGTTGACTACTCTATACTCCATACTACTTTCCGGACACGGCACACACCATGTCGCGTGGAACAGGCTAATGCAGTCTGATACTACTGCGCGCCGTGTGACTCAAGCATTGTGGGGATTATGGGGATTTGGAAGGTAGTACTTAGTACAGCATCCAAACTACCTTCACATGCCCAGGAACATCCTGGAATCTGAGTTGAGAAATATTAAAGAAAATGCAGTACTGTATTATAACTTGCACCATCTCCAAGTCTCCGTAGCGGGGTGCTGTAAAGCGCTGAAACACCGCCTCGAGTGCCAGAACTCCCATCTGCGCTGATAAGACCTTTAAGCCGGCTGCCGGTGCAGCTGTTGCCAAGAGTGGGAACTTTTCGGTGATGCCAACGCCATCCCACGCCGACAGTGCCACACAACGCACATCGCAAACATTGCGGTGTCGGCACCGCTCCCGAGCACAGAATGCCTCCAAAGCGCGTGCACCTGCGGCATACTGCGCAAGCTGCGCAGCCCCGTTCACAGACACTGCCGTGGACGTGAACAGGACGGGCAATTGCTTCTTGGCTTTTCGACCCTGTGACAGTGATGCCAACACTGAGACAACATTTTCGGCTCCACGAAGCTTCCTCAGTGGCCCATCCATGGAAGTCGAATCTAAGTCACGCAGGGGCGAGGACACGAAGGACTCGCACAAGCTACAGGCGAAATCCACATCCTTTACAGGACAGTTCTGCAAGGCTGTCCACAGCAAACGCCTGTCGCTTACATCAACAGGAATATACAGGACCTGAGATGCCACATGCCTCAGCTGATCCAGTGTCTTTCTTGGCTTTCCTGCTGGATGGGACCGTCCGAGGAGAATTAAGGTTTCTGCCTTCAGGAACTGTGCCCAAAGAGCTCCCACACCGCCTGCGCCGCCTGCCATCAGCACCGTGCGAGGTTCCAGCGCAGCATGTGCAGCTTGGCTCACCTCCAGCGTAATCGGCCGAAGTCTGCGAGCAAGGTGGTTGCCATCAGCATCGACCAGGAGCTCGGCAGGAAATCCCATCTCTGTCACCAGACCTTTAGAGATTGGAGCAAGCAGCTCTGCAAGCTTCAGGCTTGGAGATGACTCCTGCAAGGCGTGCTCTGTCTCTGCAATGCTTGGCGCCACATCCACATGACATACACGCAACGGCAGCTCAGCTGCAGCGCTGAGCAGCACTCCCGTGAGCAGATGCTTATGAGGGTCCGATGATGCTCCACACAGGCGGGCGCAGCGTCCAGTCGATACACACAACACATGAAGCGAGCGAAGCGCTGATGCCTCTTGAGGGCCACTGCGTGGACCCACGCCCCAAGCTTGCAGAATTTGTACCAAACTCACCACATCATTGGCCTCACCTGGCCAAGCATCAGTTTGAAGCAAGTGGACCAACAAGGTCGGCGCATCCTGACCACCATTCGGACCTTCCCTATGATGAACCACTTCTACAGCTTCGACAGCCTCCTCAAGATCAACTGCATGGGCCACCCAGCCCTCGACGCTCAAACGAGCACACACCGCTGTGGCCAGCCTTGCTGAGAAGGCAGTCCCTTCATTTCCTTCATTCCCTTCGTTCATGTTGCCAAGAACGAGAGCCAATGACTCTTTCCCAGAAGGTTGAGGACTTTGAGGATCTTGAAGGAGAGGCTGGTTGTGCTCAACGCCCTCCATACGCTCTTCCAGAGCATCCTCCTCCTCCTCGTTCACCTCGTTGTTCGGATTGAGGCGATAAGGCTTGAAGTCCTCTTCAAAGGCCCACTCGGATGGAAGCAATTCTTCAGGGCTTTGCGTGGGGAATCTCAGGTCTTGGCAGCCAGCTGCATGTGGAGAAGCACTGTCCGCGAATGTTTCACGTTCGACAACTTTGAATGGCCTACCAGCAAAGCTGCGAAGAATTTGGCCAGCTGGCAGTGGCTCTAGCCTTGGGGTAATACCTAATGTCACAGCCAGATGGCCCGAAAGGGCTTTCACAAGACGTGCTTCCTGTGATGCAGAGGTGCGTGCTGGGGTAAAGCACAGCAGGAGCTGTGGCTGATCCTCAATTGTTGCAGACGTGACAGTTTCACCCTTTCCTCTCTCCTGTCGCAAACTGAGAGCAACGGCAGAAGCAGGCGTCACCTCTGATGCCAGTTCAAGCGCTGCTTCCAGTTCATCAGCCATGTATTCCACACCTCCCAGGACTCGAAAGACTTCACCTGCAATGGGGGCAAGATGTATTTGATGATCACCGTCAGCATCGAGCTCCAGCGACGCACCGAGGCCTGTTGAAACCCAGCCACCTCGAAGAGCAGCACATGAAGTATCCGGGAGACCCGGCAAGGTAGCCAAGCCACGCACTTCCAGTTTGCGAATGGAGCCCTTGCTATCACACGTGTTATCACACACACGTCCTTCGATGCCTGGCGACAATTTGAAAACGCGACTGCAGTCTGTGCCACCGGCAGGCCTAAAATGGCCAGTATGAGCAACACCGGTGCCCCAGGGAGCAAGCAGCTGGACACGAAAATGCGCTTGTGAGTTGGGAGGACTCGTGGGTGAGTTCTCTGAAAGCTGCAAGATCAACATCTGAAATTCTTCTAGCTCCCCTGGCCTTGTTCGACACAGCATGTCAAAGTCGCTGCCGTAAAGCACTGTCCACTGCCTGACGCAGTCCAGCCCTTGCAAACGTGAACAACTCATGCATGTTGAAGAAATACTACTATTTGCCAATGTCAAGCGTAGTGGCTCCAATGCACGCCGGAAGAATATGACTGGAGCGCTCACTTCATGCAAACGATGCCGCACAATGACTTCGAGCAGCGAAGCTGGTTGTGCTACACCGTCCATAGAGAAGTGAACTTCCGAACGTAATGAATAGACTGCTGCGCAATGGGAGAGCAGCACTGTTGGGAGCCCGAATGGCATCCAGCTCAGGCTGCTCGAGGTGCCCTCTGATGTTGCGGCTTGGAGATGTGCCCAAACGGAACAGCTGGAGTAGCTGTAGATGCTACCCTCTTGCGAGACCGCATGGAAGGCAATGGCTTGGGCGGAAGCCATGCTTGCGCGGTCTGCTTTGCCGGGCTGTGGCTGAGAGGGATGGCCTCTTATGTTTCTCTCTCCTTCGAACCAAGAAGAAAAGAGCAAAATCCGAGAACTGGGGCATACACCCATTAAGGAACACGGTTGCTCAGAAAGCACCGGAGGGCACTGCAACTGCTCCCACATCTGTCGCGTCCATGCGTGCCTTCTGGACAAGTCCCATGTCTTGGATACGGTGAGCAGACATGGCTTCTTCCCAGCCAGCAGGCAGGCCCAGAAGGCGATGATCAAGAAGCGCCGAGGCATGTCTGGGTCAAGCAACACCATAGAATCAGAATGTCCGGCCTCATAATGAGCCTTACCTTGCTCAGCTCCTGCAGCTTCCTCTATATGTTTCGCAAGACTCTTCGCAAGATCCAGCAGGGCTGGATAACTCAGGAAGTGCACGTCAAGCTCCGCGAAGCTGTGTGCCTCCTGTCGGTACACAGATAGTGTATCCAAGCGAGAAGTGTCGACATGCTGTATTGGCAAAACGGTTCCCGGTTAGCCGGCACTGCCAAGTGGCGATTTTGCCGGAATGTTTGTTCATCGTCGCCCTGCCCCCGCCCCCCCTCTACGCAGAATGGGATTTTACCGCTTCCATGAACCCCCTTAGCTCACGAGATCTTACGAATGCTAAAGCCTCAACAGCTCCACGTTCAAGCCTGACGCCCTTTCTCGTGGCACACTAGCCTGGGTATGTTCTGCCGTCTGACTGAATGAGCATCATTAGGATTTGACAGCATTGTCCAGCTGAGTCTTGAATTCCTCTGCATCTGCATCCTTCCACTGCGACATTACTTGGTTGATTACTGGGAACAATCATGGTGATCAGGCAGACCCGCATCTGCACTGCTTGTTGGTTGCTGCCTTTGTATGCATTTCTGTCGCCCAGCCCATCAGCATCAGCCCATCCACACCCTTTGCCCCTTTCTCCGAACAAAACCTTGAAGGCAGCCGGTGGAACATAGCGCAGAAACTGGGCCTCATAGATGGTGAAGCCAGCGCTTGGGTTGCATGCTGCGGCTGCTTCCAAAATCTCTGGAAGACAAAGAAGCCGCCCATCAGACCGTAGCTTGGCTCCAGTGGCGTATCGCCCCATGCCACACAAGCTTATGATTCAATGACACTAGTCTAGTGAGTCTAGTGCTGGGAGCCGTCCTTCTAAAGCCTTTCAGATATTGTTCACTTCGGATATCTGTCGGCGAACTGATGGGTACACAGTTGTACATACCAATGACTGCCACACCAACAGGGAGCTGAGGTGCTAGTTGGATGGTTCACCAGTGCTAGCTTCTAGTCATTCCAGCACATCTAGCAAGTAAATTCTCATGAATACGCGAATGATGGCATGTCCTGGCCATGCCTCGTTATAATCTACCTTACTTTGTGAATGCTCGCATCCATGCCATCCGAAATCCTAAGCAAGCACATGGTGGAGATGCTGAAGCTACGCAGAAGGGACAACCCCCTGGACCTTTAATCTTTAATCGCGCTGTCATTCTTGACAGGACGGTAGGTCGGGCCGTTTGCCGGGCTGACACTGGGCTCAGAAACACGAGCACTATGTAACAAGCTTAAACGGCTGAAAGGTTTCTGTGCAATGTGACCTTTCAGGCCACAAGCTTGTACAGACCTGCCTTCATGTTCATGTCCAACCGAGTTTTTGGCCAGAACTGGGACAACTGGAGAGGATTCTTTTGTTGGTTCGATCTCCCTCTTGAAGACGCGCGCGCAGAGCTCAATCGACTTCATCAACATTTGTCGCTTCCGGAACCTGCATTTGCTTGCCGTCACGTGGTAGTCACATGAAATCACACTGTCTTCTGAAGCTGCCAAGGTCCTTCCATGTCTTCTGATTCAAAATGCGGCTTGCACGCCTCCTCCACTGTCGGTCCTGTGGATGTGCCGGCCGAGCCACTTCCTGTTCGAAAGCAGCCGCAAATTATTCCCGCCCTCCTGAAAAGACGTTTCAGAAGGGGGGTGCCTTTTCTCACTTCTCGCATCCCCGTCCTTCTTCAAAAAACATTCTAAAACTATTGCAGAATCGAAAAGAGTAGCCTGCCGAAGTGAGGAACGCTGAGTCACTCAGTACATACACCGATCTACAATGTAAAACACATGCCTCTTGCTTCTTGCCTGTGCTTTGCTCCTTTGACTTTTCTTTATGCTTTCACAAGTTTTGCTTGTTGGAGACCCCGCGCCCCAAATTGTGAGGACAAGTGGCAAATGTGGACTTCGTTCTTCATGCAAATTAGCTCTGTGCTTGCACTGCCTTTCACCGCTGTTGACTACAGTGTTTCATCAGTATTTTGTGCTTTGGGCGGCGAGCATCACATGAGCAGGCGGATCGGGAGCACAGGCACAGGGATCCCCGGGAGGCGAATCTACTACAGCCCCTAACACGCTTCATGCAGAAGCTACTCGGAGCTGAAACATGCCTCCTGAGGCGCCAGGCATACCTCCAGGCATACCTCCACCTAGGTGGCGAGTTCTACATACACTTCCAAATGCGCGGTGTGCTGCATTCAGAACAGGTGTACATCACCCGGGCAACCCGCCAAATTTGGAGAATGCTCCCATCACCTGTGCAGGCGGCGCAGCATTGTGCAATGACTTCATGTGCAGGGCACCTCTGGCCTTGTTTATGAGACTCATGACTTCAGGATCGCTCTGGTACTTCGCAATGTTTCCAGGGTTGCTCATGATGTCCTGCACGTCGATTCGGAGGTTTGGTGACATGCAATGGGCTATGGCCTATGATGGTTGCAATCCACAAGTGTCTACAGTATGACGGGCGATGACGTCTGTGCCCCCACCCGCAATTTGCCCTCAGAGCATTCTTCGAGTTGCAACGCAACTAGATGGTGCTTGGAATTGGCCTTAATAGCAACCTCAGCTTATTCCGCAGACCTCCCGCTATTTACTTGCGACAGAGACAAGATGTGCCGATGGGATTATTGCACATCCTTCGTATTCCTACCCGATGCTGTTTGGGTATGGATCGCTCATATACCCATCCTGCATGGCCGCTGCCATTTTTGGATCCGAGAGAGCCTGCACTCATCGCACTGGGGCGGTTCGGCAAAGTACTTTGGCACGGACATGACTCATGACATAACATGACATGACTTGCCTGCATAAGCTCAGGGTCACTCATGATGCCGCTCAACATGCTGGGATCTAAACCTGGCAGAAGAAGTGAAGCTCTATCCAGTCCAGCAAGAAAATGCATGAGGTGGGTCGATACACAGCATGCTGCCTGGCATGCCGGGCATGCCACCTGGCATGCCACCCGGCATGCCGCCGGGCATGCCGCCGGGCATGCCGCCCGGCATGCCTCGGGCACAGGCGAAGCTCGAGCTAGTCTGTCCCAGTACGCTCGCGCGGGACCTCCTGGGAAGCCACCTGGAAAGCCTCCAGGGAATCCTCCGTAGCCTTGTTAGAACTGTTAGAACACAGGGTGTATGTTCACTTTGCACGATTTCCAAAGCAGACTCTTGCCAAACTCTGCAGTGGCAGGCCTGCTCCCGAGGGTTGCTTCTTTGCTTCCTCATAGGCCCTCTGTGCCTAAACGACAATCAAGAACATGCCAACATGTACCAACCAACTTTTGTGCATCGTATCAAAAAAAGCACCTCTTCTTTCCTTCGACGTCTCTCCTGAGTCAAAGTGCTGTCAGCTGCTGTCGTGCCTTGACAGTTTACTGAAGGCACAAAAAGCTTCTGGCGAGTCTGGTGGTATAGTGTTGATTAGAACGAGTGCATCAAATGGTGCATTCAGCCTTCTCTTTGAGCTTCTCTGCTCGAAGCCTCTCCGACGATGTGAAGCGCTAGTGCAGCGCAGCATTGAGGTATGTGCACCACCAGCCCATGAGGCACGACTTGCTACAGTCCGCATGCCTATCTTTGTTCTTGCGCTCTGCAATCTTTTTGTACTTGGAGTCCACAAACTTTTGCAACTGAGGGCACCGGCCACGTCTGAACATGTCTCCAAGAATTTCACGAAGGGAACTGCTGAAGATCGCACCTCGACAGTGTCGTCGTCGAAGTCAAGTTTCTGACTTTCGGAAAGATCCTGATGTGCCTTCATTACAAATTCATCTGCCAACGTCAAGCTTGCCTGCTGCTCATGCTGTCTGACCCGCCTCCTCCCAATGGCCCAGGAGCCTGTGCGCCTACATGAGACGATGCGATTCAACGATACGTAGACGCTCAAAACTTCAAAAAGTACTGGCCTTGCCCCTCACACGGTATGCTTTTCCGCTGTCCGGATTCTTTTTGAGGGCTGCGTTGCAATCCGCCTCGGAACTCCAACGTGCCATTGCTTTTCACGCGTTCTCTTGCAACATCATGCAACAGCATGCGACAACAACGGCAAGGCCACAGAATAATAGATCTCTGTTCGACGCCGGTGCAGACAGCTGATGGCTTCTTGACAACCTATCGACCTTTTCTTATGCGCCCCGAGCTGTCGACTCGTTGATGAGCTTGAGTGAGACGAGTGCTTGGCATTTCTTGAGAAGGCCCTGCGTTCCCGGTTCTGTCTATCATGCTCCGGCAGCCAGCCATGAGGCTGTGATCTATCATAGATGCACAAAGAGTTAGTTGATGTTCGTTGCCAGGTGCATCGGTGTACATGGTATACGTTGCTTACTTGCGGCGGCTGCGAGCGAACCTTCGGTGAAAACCCCACAAGTAGCTGTGACATCTGTCAATGCAGCATTCTACAAAAGCTGCTCGGCCTGCTGCCTGCAGCGCAAGAAAAATGTCGCTGAGGATTCGGGGGGCAGATCTTTTGTCTGCACACCTCAAGCATCGAAAGCAAATGCTTAAGTGGCTTGCGCACTCCAGCTAGTAAACTTGATCACTTGGAGTGGTAGTTGTGGCCGCGTATGCGCTGCACTCTTGGCAAACCACTCAAGACTCGTGTCTGGGAGTAGAATGATTTTCCCTCGGTGTGATCGCTCAGTGTCGGCCGTAAGCCTGCAAGACACCTCAGCAAGTTTATGGGACACATGCTCATGCAAGACTGCTTTTTGTGTAAGGGCTTTCCACCATACATTTTTTACATTTTACTTCATGACGTTTTGAACAGTAGCCTTTCAGTATTCCAAGAGGCTCGAAAGGGCCCGCAGGAAAGTGAGAAGAAGGCATGTGACTGCCAGCAGAATGAGGGTGGGCCGCAGCCACGTCTTCGGTGTCGCTGTGTCCGCTTCATAGCTGACACAAGCGCAGTCCGCCTGCGCTCATGATGTCATTCTCTGTGGTCTGAGATCAAAAGCATTGGATACTCCTTACATACGGCCCCACGCGATGTCTAGGTCAAAGCGAAGTACGGCCCCAAGCGTACGTGTCGCACCTCATGAGCAAGAACTTCGCCCTCGCGCTGCTCCGGCGTAGTTGGAATTCGACCCGCACCAGGAGTAATCCAAATTATTCGGCCTGACAGGCTGGAGAAAGGAAGTGAACACACGTGAACGGCACTTGAATGTCCAGCAGTGTCATGTACTGCTTCTACATATTTCTGCGCGTTCAGCCTTGCTCTTCCGCTACTTGACCCAAATGATCTCTTCGGTCGGTGCATAGCCAGGTGTCATCAAAACCTTAAGAAATCAAGCTGGAGACAGATGGAGACAAGCGTGCATCATTGTGGACCCATGATGATCAAGAGTGAGCTGCGGCACCGAATTGGCAGCACACTTAGATACGGACTGGTGGTGATTTATGTGATTGTGTCCCAACCCGCTCCGCACTGTTCGCGCTGAAGCAGGAGTAGGGCGCTGGGTTTCGCAAAAGTCCTGTGCCTTTAAGCTGTCTGGCTGTCTGGCTTGAAGGTGCTGATTCTGTCTGGGATCCGCACACCCGACAACCGCTTATTTAGAGGAAATGAGTTGTCGTGTGATCTTTCTGCCAAGTAGGGAGGCCAGAAGGACTGGAGAGCTCATCTTCCACTGAATTCCAGCAGCATTTTAGAGCACACCCACTGCAAGTCAGGGAGCTTTGCCAGCCTGATTTGGCTGGTCCCCACAGATTTGCCGCTGAAAACCTCACATGTCAGATATGGTGCCCTCACAAGCAGACTTGCTCACAACTCCAAACTTGTGCACCAGCAGTCGCTGGAAGGTACTTGAGAATTGTGGCCTTCGCGCATGGGTTGAGTCAATGTCATTGCAAGTTCAGAGTCTTACACAGACAAAGATGGCAAACATAAGCGAGTCCGACCAATTGCCAGTTGCATCACGTCAAGTCTAAGCTATGTACAAACAAATCGAACATCGTCCCATTGGCAAATGTGCGCACCTGTAGCAGCACCTGTAGCCTAGGATTGTGCAAGTGCGTATCCTGCCAAAAGCAGTACGAGAAAACTCACAGTACAATTGCTCGCGGGTCGGCAAGACGACTCGGTTGTCAAGAGCCATGTTAGAGGAATGGGGAAAGTTGCCGGCAAATAGCATTGGCGTATGAAACTGCTGCAGGTACGGTTGCTCATGCATGCTTATGTGCTGATCTCCGCTGCTCAGAGCAGATTCTGACTCGTTGCGCTTTGTCACCCTTCTACACCCTTATACAAAGTTGTGTCAAATCTGCATCAAAACGATCAAACTGTGAGGTTGCCAATATATTGCCAAGGGTCAACTTGGCAATCACGTCGGGCTTGGCCCCAGGATGTCCCAATGCCCGTCCAAAATTCATGGACCCGACGCTGTAGCCCTGATTCCGAAATTCCTACATTTGTAAGCGAGGTCTGCATCCCGAAAGCCTGCAAGTTTCTGCCTCCAAACTATTCCAAACTTCCAAGCCGCGGACCGACTTGAAAAGCCGCTCACCAACTTGCCGGTCGCCCGGCGCAGATGCCTGGAGCTGGAAAAGGTCACGCGCGTTCCTCAGTCAACAATGCAGTGACGTGTCCTTGCCGAGCGCATGCCCGGTGAGACAGGACTTTCTGGAGACTTCGCAACAAGATCCGAAACATTTCGCATGGTAAAGGATTGAAGCTCCAACTTTTCTCCTGGCTGCTGCTAAACTGCTTCTCAAAATTCAAGAACGGTGTTAAGCAGTCACGAGTCGCTATTACGTGAAGCCATGGTGCGTTGCTATCGACAGACAACTTGACAGCTCTGAAAACTGAGTTTTCTGACATCTCGCTGTTCGACTGCTGGATACTCACGAATGGTAAACTTCTCGTCGCGTCTGCATTCTGCGGCGCAACACGCAAGAACTTCAATGCTTTAGCAGGTGAGGTGTGACGGCTTATGATTCCTGACATGCAAGTGCAAGCCTGGCGTTGCAAAAGTGGAGAGACAAGTCAAAAGTGGGAGAAACTTGGAGTACAAACGCTTCCACTGCCAGGCAGCTGCAGGCATTCTACGTCATCTGGATCGGCAGGCGGGCTAGATTGCACTGTGACTCTGATGCCATTCTTCCCTTCGTCCCAAAATTCGAAGCCGACGTACCTTCGTAGAAGTGCAAAACGAACATTTTTAGCCAGAGCTTGAGGAGAACTGTCTTTTAAGTCCCCCCCCACATCGGAGTACACTGCACTGACTGATAACTGCATGCCAAAGGCACGAAAGTGTGCAAATGTTGAGCATGCCCCACAGCGCACGGCTCACGGCCCACTCCGGTAGGAACATCAGCGAATGCCTGCAACAACTTGGAACCTAGTAACAACTGAAGAATGCATCTGGTTCGTGACGGTGCGAGCCTACATGCCTAGTTTACCGGTGAGCAAGGCGAAAATTACTATTGAGCCCCTTATCAGTCCTGTTAACACCATAAGCCAAGTCAGTCTCAGGTACACTTCAAAAACGGATGCAAGGATTCGTCGCAGTTTAGAATCCTTGAGCGGGCAGAACTCATCCTTGTGCTTCTCATACCATGCTGCTGCTGATTTTCTCGAGTATTCCTGACCCAGGACTTGCTTCAGGTGCCGCCGCAGCTTGATCGTCTCTGGCAACACCGGAAAATCAAAGCCGTAAACTTCGAGAAGAAGTGGCTTTGTACTTAGGTCTGCTGGTGGTTCATGATGTGCGAAGATGACCTCTGATCCTAGTCTCACGTAAGCGCCGATTCGAGATCTGGTGGCGATCTCACCGTAGACCTTGGTCGGGATCCAATCTTGCATTAGACTCGAGGGGACCAAGGAAGCGTGGATGTTTGAAATGCTCGTGTTGCATGATGTTTCGGCCTCCTTCTGGGAAAGCTTCACGCAGACTGTTGCCACAACTCCTCGGCCTCCACTAGACAACTTCGAGTAGTGAGGCTTGCAGTCTTCGCCCTCCGCAAACTCCACGCTCCTGCGGGTTGCCCATATGCAATGGTTCCGTGTCACATGTCCAATGTCAGGGAATTACCTCCCCGCCCTCTCCCACGTCGTAAACCCCAAACCTCAAAGCCTAAAACCCAAAAGCATCAATACTCCTTGAGCGCCCTGGGCCTCTTTTGTCTTCATTGTTTTGGGTCTTGTAGAATTTTAGCTATGTTTGTGGTTTTGAGTCCTCGGGGTTAGAAGGGTGTTAAGGGATATGATTTTAGCTTCAGCGTTAAGATTTGCAGGGCTTCAGGGCTTTGAGGGATGAGTAGGTTTTGGGGGCTTTTTGGGGGGTGGTTGGATTTTGGGATTTTCCTTTTCGTGTGTTTTCGGGTCTTTAGGCCTTTAAACTCAATTCTTCTCCTCGCCCGGACCTCTTCTCCTCGCCAACCGAAGAGTCTCCCTGGAGTGCCCAACCCCAATTTCAAAAACTAAGAAAGCGTATTTGAATCAATGTGTATTTGTTTGAACATCGTATTTGCGTTTTTTCCTTTTAACGAGGAGCAAGGTGGGGAAGTTCGAAGTAAAATAATTTAGAGTCTGGGTTCGTGTGGAGGGTTGAGGTTGCTTTCTTTTATTTATTTATTTTTCATTTATTTTGTTTTTTTTTTGGGGGGGGGGGTGGTTTACACAGCTTGACTGTGTAGGCTTTGAACTTTGTTATGGCTTTTGGGCCCTTGGGGTAGGGTTTCAGATTTAGGGTTGAGGTTTCTTCGGGTGTTAAGGGTTCAAAGTTTTGGCAGGTGTTTGATTAGCTTTTCGTGTTTCTCGCGTCTTTAGGGCTTGCAGGGGTTTTAGACTTTTTGAAGGTTGTCAGAGTTTGAGAGTTTGAAAGTTTTCAAACGCTTGTAGGTATGTTAGGGTTTAGAGTTTGGTGTCTTTAGGTTGTTTAGGTAAGGCTTCGAGTTTGCGCCACTTTTTTTTTCCGGGGTGTGGGGGTTTCCAGGGATTTTCGGGTCAGGGTGCTTTAGGGTGTTTATGGATTTGGGTGTTTTGAGGTCCTTGATGTTCTTAGGACTTTTCACGCTTTCAGGACGTTAGGGTCTGTAGTGCTTGCAGGCTTTCATTATGATTCCTAGCTTCGTGTCGTTCGGGGTATTGGGTTTTCTGCTTCTGTTGTGTGTTCTCAAGATGATGCTGTGCAAGTCTTTGGGTGCAGAAACTTTGGTGTTGGTTTCGGTTTCGTGTTTTTTGTGCATGATAGTTTTTGCGACCTTGACCTGAGGGTTTCGGAATGAGGTAGTGGCTGCATGGGAATACCATGGGAGGGATTCCAACTAGGGCGGGGATGGGGTTGGCGAACCGCGCAACCGGATATACACACATTTATACATTTTACGTACTTTAATTTGTTCAATATGTTTATACCCTATGTCGGCATCTGAGCGTCTCGAGCGGCAAGTCGAAGGTTGAGGAACGAAGATTGTAAAGTCTCAGAAATCTCTCGGACTACATTCACTACATCTTGGATGTGCGGATGTCCACGTCCTGAGCTTCAAGACGGGAATTCGACAATTGAAGGTTGCCTACGTCTTCGATTCCATTTTGAGCAACTCAAGGCGCTCAAGGCATCCAAGTTTTCGACCCATCCATCTTTAATCTTCCACTAAGTACCTTGATGATCAAGATGCCACGGCGTTACAGATACCAGCAGATGGTTCTGAACACAGCGCCGAAGATACGACTTTTGGAAACCCTGAATGTCTTTATTTATGCCTGGAAGCTCAAGACGTCCAAAGCCCAAAAGTATTTGTCAATCTTCGGTTGAGCATCTTGAAACCCAGGACGCGCTTTTAGCAGAATTGAAGATTTCGTCCAACAGTTCCTGAGCACTTTCAATCTTCAACCTTCGGCTGAGAGTCTCGATTTTCGAGACATCCAATAAATTCGCTTACCTCTTTACACCCATTGACCCACTCACCCAACTCTTCAAACCCAGCAAGTCTTTATTTCGGGCTATGCCCTGTGCCTCCTAAGGGCTAATTGTTTTGGTAAATTCAAGTCCTGTAAAGGGAACAGCAATAGATCAGTCAGATGCGAAGTCAACAAACACAAATTGAAAATGATGGAGCATGAAGAATAGTGAATTAGCATATGTCAAAAACATGTGGTGAACTATCAATCAGTACATGCAACAAAGTAATCTGCCAACTAATCCAAATAATTGATCAATTCCCTGAGTCCAGCACAGCACTGCCCGCCCCGCATGGAATTTTACATTAAGTCAAGTAAAATACTTTTCTTGCTCCGATGATGGATTGGTCGGCTTACATCAAAAATCGACCAAAGCAAATAATGAAATAATGAAATTGGATCACTGATTTTTTGGAAGAGAATTTTAGATAACTAGTTCATTGAAGTACTTGACCTGTTGTGAGTTTTTTGCCTCCAAAATTCTGCAAAGACGGGGGGTCCTCACCACCCGGGGAACGTGCTGATGAACACCCCGGAGCAGGGCCGCGGCGATGCTGAAGGACTGCTTCCAGGCTTCGCAGCCGAGGGGCAACGACCTTGAGTGGATTGCAACTGCGACACACGGAGGCATAAAGTCGTTGTGAAAAGAAACACTCGTTACCAAAAACAATCAGAGACTTCTTTCTGAGGGGAAGGGGCTGCACGGAGGTTGCCCCGACCTCGTTGAAGCGAGCCAATGCCTCCTCCAGCTGCTGCTTGGACACCATGTGCGAGCCTCCATCGTAGTTCCTCGGGACACTAGCCAGCCTTTCAAAGGGGGGGTGGGGGGGGGGTGTGGGGATGTTTGTTTTGCTTTCTTGTTTGAAGCCCTTCTCTTCAAGGGGGAAGTCCCATTCCTCTCTTTGTTTTCCTTTCGATGTTCCTCTGTTCCTCTACTTGTCCAAAACAACAACATGTTCTTTGTTTCTCTTTGTTTGGGCTGGGGGGTGGAGGGTGGGGGGGCTGGGGAGGACTGCTGCCGACCCCATTTGCAAACGCAATGCTCGCACAGCGGGTTTGGAAAGGATTGGTATTGGTATGTGTTTAGACGCTGGCATGATCTTCTAAACACATGGCAAGCTTGCACGGCTTGAAAATGAAGCAAGGGGTTTGGGCGAGGCTGCCCCCCACCCCCCCCCCCCCAAACGGCAAACACAATGCTCGCGTGATCTCGCATGATGGGTTTGGAAAGGATTCGTCGTGTGTGTGCTTTAAGCGCAAGTCCTCTTCATCAGCGACTGTTCTTCACAAAGCAGGCTAGCACTCCGGAATGTGATGGGTAAATTTGTAATTCCAGGAGTTTAAAGCAGTGGGGGTTAGCCATTCCGAACAAGAGGGTGAGGAGGGTGGTTTTTGTCCAAACAATGGGGGGCCGTACTCGTCGGGCCAAAGGATAGAAGGGGGGGGGGGCTGCTCCTCCTCCTCCTCCTCCTCCTCCTCCTCCTACTACTACTACTACTACTACTACTACTACTACCACTACCACTACCACTACGACTACTACGACTACTACGACTACTACGACTACTACGACTACTACGACTACGACTACGACTACGACTACGACTACTACTACTACTACTACTACTACTACTACTACTATATACTACTATATACTACTACTACGGCGACGACGACGACTACGACTACGACTACCACGGCGACGACATCTACGACAACTGCTACCACTACCAACGATTAGAAACCCGCTTCAAGAAAAGCAACCACCTGCGGGCAGCCACCCCCTCCCTCCCCATTTGCAAACATGCATGACGGTTCGGAGAGGATTCATATGTCTTTTCTACCAACGATTAGAAACCCGCTTCAAGAAAAGCAACCACCTGCGGGCAGCCACCCCCTCCCTCCCCATTTGCAAACATGCATGACGGTTCGGAGAGGATTCATATGTCTTTTAGACTCATGTCTCGTACTCTGCATCTTAAGCTGTTGGCTTGTCAAGCTCGGCGTTTTACTGGTGTCAAGTTTACAGTAGGGCTTAGCGGCTAGCGTGGTTTAGGGTTTCATGGCCAAGGGTTTTTGTTTAGGTTTGATAGTTTCGGCCCCCTCCGGGCCCCTCCGCCCCTCACAGCGAAACGAGCACTGCCGGGCCACATCAGCCCTTGGAAGTTGTTTGCATTTGCGTTCCGCAAAATCTACCAAGACAGATGAACACTCCTGGCTGCATTGCAAAGATGCATTGAAGCAACATTCTGCATTCAAGGCTCGGCGCGCCCGTGTCCAAGCTCGGGCTACAAAGAAACGGAGCACATTGACCCATGGCGAGTGACAGCAGTTATTATGACAGAATAACAGAAAGCACAGGACGCCTTCAAAGTACACTCGCAGGTATCGTCCTCATGCAAAAAGTCATTTGTGACAGGTATCGTCCCGACCAGAGAACATTTTCCGGAAACAATGTTATACTATGGTCAGAGATGCCTTCAAACTACGCTTGCAGATATCGTCCTTATACAAAAAGTCAATTGCGAGAGGGCACATGATTCACATGCTGCACGCCTGCCTGAGCCATTCCATTGCATGAGCGTCACACATCTTTACACCTTTCACTTGCAGGGCTGAGCAAGTCTGAGTTCTTGAGAATCTGAGCTTGAAGCTATACAGGCACAAGGCTTCTTGAGCTTCAAAAGAAGCTCAGCTCGCTTTGAATACCTTTGAGGATGGATGGAGCTTCATGGACCCGTTTTGCACATGTTTGTCAGACGTTTGCAAGGCTGTGCGGTCTCGTGGCATCATCGCCGAAACGTTTCCAATTTGGAAAGCCTGGGAGAAAGTGATAGAAAGTGTTGTGTCCCTCGGTCTCTCATCCCATTGAGGCCATCCTGGCACATCCCGCTGCCGCCTCGGTCAGCTTCTCAAGTGCCTTGGGCAGGTTGCCGTCCTCAATTGCCTCTGCTGCCGCCTTGCGCTGCACTGACTATCATACGTGACTGTCCTAGTAGCCTACTGTACAGTAGCAAGCAAATCACTTGCCTGCTTCAGCTCACCCTGTTTGTCAAGCTGAGCTTCACTGAGTTCAACGTCATCCGACCTCATGTGGGATGATCTGCACGATAATCTGGCAGATTCCCTGCATACTGTCAAGGTGTATGCCTCCTGAGGCCTAAACGGTCCTTGCGTAGGATATGGCTCAGGATCCTGGCACGAATGCTGAACTCTCAATAACTTCCAGCATGTGCAGTGGTACTTGTAGTTCTATTGCCAACATCCGAGGCTGCTCTTCTTGTTAGGGAGAAGCCTGAGGCACATGCTCCCCGAAGTGAAGATGGTTGGTCAGACAACTCACCCCGCGAACGCGAAGTGTGCATGAAAGTTCCTGTGGCAATTCGATCCTGTGATAAATACAAGTTTGATCCATCATACCTGCGCTGAAGCGGTCTCAGTGACTCAGTCTAAGTTAAGGCTGGTAAGAAAATCGGACGGATTCAAGACAGCCCTCACAGTTTCGCGACACGGAGTTGGCAAAAGGCACACCGACGGTCACCAAAGGCAACGGCCCGATGGCGGCCTATGGTTCGGAGCACTCCGGAGCCCATGGCAGTTTTTGGGCTGTAGTTGGGCTGTGGTTTTGGCAGGAGCCCCCAAGATAGTCTGGTAACTATATGAATGAGCCGTCAAGATGCGCAGGTTTTGTTTCGTGTTGCGTGCGGAATTTGACTGACCACGGTGGTTTCAAGGTGACACAGGCACTAAGTTTTCAGGGAGATCGATCTTTTCTGAGAACGGCCAGCTGAGGAAGCCGTTGAGACTGCAGGTTTTCACCGAAATCCTCCAGATTCCTCAAGCTGTGGAACTCGTGCTGTCCAAGAGGCGCGTTAAATCGTTAGGGCATCGATGCTTTGGGGGGATGCTCGAACATGCTCGGACAGAGGGCACCCAACTCCACAGTCTCCTTTTAAAGTTCTGTGAAACCCCGGATAAAGGGAGGAATTAGGGCTTAGGGTTTATAGGCATCTGTGCGATTTCCGGTACAATTGAGCATTTTTTTATTTCATTGTGTGGGGTGTTATACTAGCATTGACATCCTACGCGGACCTACGCGGCAAGCCCTAGAGCAAACACAAACGCAGCGTTTAGCCCTAAACCCTAATCCTAAACCCAAAACCCTAAGATTTCTGCCCAACTCTGCCCGATTTCCAGCCCAAGCCCGATTTCCTGCCCAACCCAGCCCGAGTTGGGATGTTGATGGATGGGCTACGATGTTGAAAACGACACCTAAGCCTACGCGCGGGCTACGCGGAGCCTACGCCGCGCCTACGCGGAATTTATATTTATAAATACAACTGCACGTACGCGGACCCTACGCAGACCTACGCGCTGCAGGCAAAATGCTAGGCGGCCGATTTCCGAGAATGGCGTCTCTATGTGGCCTTGCTTGTAGCAAAAAAAACGCTGCTCAATTGTTCAACTCACGCAGGTTTTTTGTACTGATAGTGCGTTGCTGGCGCCAGCGACCTGACCGGGTTGAGATTCAAGGTGTAGGTGGAGACAGTGTGTTTGCAGTGGGAGGCGGTGGCTTCGCCCCCTGGTGCCCCAAATGCCGGGCGGTGGGGGGCTCGGGGGGTCGCGGGCGCGTGCGGACCTACATCCTTCTGCATCAATTGCAGCTTTGAGCCCACCGGCCACCACCGGCCTGAGGTGGAGACGCGCGTGAAGCCGTGTGAACCCTATGAAGAAGCACTCCCGCGAAGTGGTTCTCTCGCGGACCTTCGTGAGTGCAGTTGCGTGCTTTTGCTGGCTACAGCAATCCATGGCGCCGCTGCTGCTGCTGCTGCTGCTGCTGCTGCTGCTGCTGCTGCTGCTGCTGCTGCTGCTGCTGCTGCTGCTGCTGCTCTTCTGCTGCCGCTGCTGCTGCTGCTCTTCTGCTGCCGCTGCTGCTGCTGCTGCTCTTCTGCTGCCGCTGCCGCTGCCGCTGCTGCCGCAGCTGTGAGCGATGGCGACTTGCACGGGCTGGGGTCAAGATGATTTAAGGCTTCGGTTCCGCTTCAGCGTTGAAACGCATTAACACAGTCTGCGCCACAGTGCCTCGTCCAGCCGTTCTGGGTCTGGGTCGTCGGGCTCTTCAGGCTCCTCCTCAGGTTGTATATTCAAGTCGGAGATGTCGTGCGCCGTCTGAGAACGCCTGAAATTGGTGTCCTCCTCTTCATCCTCATCAGGTGCAGCCTGCTCGTACTCTCAAGCGTTTCTAGTGATGATGATGATGATGATGATGACGATGATGACGACGATGATGATGATGTGATGGAGATACTTATTTTATTACCTCGTGCTTCACAGCTGAGTGTCGCACAGGCTCTGGGGCCTCAGGGATCACCAACTTAGTCTTGACACGAATCACGACCAGTCCAGCAAACCTTCGGCTCCTCCTTTCTGGGTGTCTTCGGCTTCGCTTCCGGGACCTGCGCAAGGCGTTGAAGGAAGAGTCGTCAGAGACAAGATGAGGCAACACCAGTACAATGCCTTGGCGCCCCAGCTGAGAACGAACTCCTGGAAGTCATTTCAACACTGGCAAGCTGGCAATGTCCGGCAGCTCAGCACCCCAAAATTCTGACCTTGAAGAATGCCAGCTTGGGGTCATAGATCAAAGATGGATCCTTCCGAGCCGAGCTTCAGGTTCTGCATGATTATTTTAACAGAGCTTGGCGGCTTCTCCTCCTTCAGCTTTCCGACCAGAGCCTCCAATGCCTGCACCTTGTGCAGCTTGTCTCTTTGAGAGCACACGTTTTCGTTTTTCCAGAAGAGGCAGGCTTCCTTGTTCATGATCGCAGAAAGTGTTGGCATTACTCGTCTGTGCTTCCCTGCTTTCTCTTCCTTCGCACCCATGTTGTGGCCTTGAACGGCCGGGTCCTATGCCACTGTCGTTCGAGCATGTTCAATTCACCTGCCTTCTTCCGCGTGCGGTATTGATTAAGCACTGTTCGTTTGCGGCTACATTCAGCCTTATGCAATACCAATACAGCTTTAATGGTATTCCGGCTTTTCGGATTTGCGCCCTTGTTCCCATGTCGTAGCAAGTGGTGCAGAGCAGCTGGCCTCGGCTGCATCGACCTCACTTGATGCAGCATGAAAATGATGGCTCGAATGGCTCCAAATGCATTTCGCACTTGTGAAGTTCTGAACCTCTGGGGCAAGCGCCATTCTCCCGAATTCCCAATTCCGGCCAAACTCGCCTCCCAAAACTCCCGTTAAATTGGCGGGCTGCAAACTTTGCGGTGTTGGAGCCAACAAGATGCATGAGAGCTTCTGCGATTGCATTGAGTAGGACCGGTCCAGTGGTTCAAAAGTCTCACGCTTAAATCTTCAGCTGATGTCATCACGCGGAGCTTCTCTTTTTGGCTCTCGGAAGGCGTCTTCCGGCGAGCCTCGGCGCGCAGGCGTGGCCAGAACGTTAAGACGCTCAATCGAAACTTCGAAGAGGCACCGGCGCCGCTGAAGCCACCTGTGTGCCAGAAACTGCACCTGAGTAGCTCAAAATGAGCTGGAGGCAACAACATGCAGGCACGCGTTTGGCCATGCCCTCAAGAATGATCCTTTCGGGCTTGTTGTACTGAAGATGCTGCAGGGTCTGCGTAATTGAGGAACAGCAAAAGACAGCAAACATTCTCTTAGATCTACGAAAACGACACACGATGTGGATGTGCAACCGTAGAAAGACTCTACCTTGATCGTGTATCACCCTGCTTTCCATTCATGGTCTGACGCACAGCTGGGCCAGTGCCCTGACAGACACGTTCTGAATCTTTTCCGAGAACATGCCGTTGTCAGTTTATCAGTTGCCAACATTTCCAGTAATCAAGTGGTAAGACGCTGTACGTCGTTCCATTGTAGTGTAGCTGGTGTTACTGTGTCAGTGGTTCGTGGTGAGTGGGCTGTCCGAGCTAAGTTATGGACGCGTCTTTCTCGGGCAGCAAGCTTGGCGGAAAGGTCATCAAGGAGTGCCTGACTGGAGCCAGCGACAACGCGTCTTCTGTTTTGTGTTGTCGGCGTTGCAGTAAAGTGCATGTCAGATGCTGTCAGCTCTATGGACATGACGGCGCTCAGTGCGTTTTCGCAGATCTGCCGAACTCTGCCCTGCCTTTCTTGCCTGCCTCTAGTTGTACTTACTTCTTGACTCCGTGTTTCGAAGCATGCCAACATGGATATTCTACGTGGGTACGTCTGGCAACAGGCAGCTTCTGCATACCTTGCAAGGACAAACAGCGAATCATGAGTGCCTCAGCATGCCTCGACTGGCAATTACACAAGAGAGACTGGCCCGCCTTCTCCGCAAGTTGCACTTCTTGCCTTGCGCAACGCTCTGGAGTGAATGATTTTGGCCATTTTTGGCCGAGAACATTCGCGTGATGCTAGATGATGCTGAGCTGCTGAGACGCTCTAAGATGGAGACTCAAGACCTTGAACTTGCTGCTCCGCCCTTTCAATGCACGGTGACGGACGAAGCAAACCTCCAAAAGAATGGTCCTGCACCGGCGCAATTCTAGTGCTGTCTGAGGCTGTCAGTGTTCCTGCAACGACCGTGCCCAAACAAATGCCGTGCCTGTGACTCTGCTTTTGCTCGCAGCGGGCCCCATCGTTGAATCTGACAAAGAAAGCAAATGCGTCGGAACACAAGGGCGGAATCCAAGCTTCAGCTTCTCCCAGAACCTGACTGCCCTGAAAGCCGCCGCCGTGACTGTGCACCCCTGTGCCTTTGCCCTAGCCTCAAAGCCGCCTGACGTTCCATGGTCTCTGTAGCAATTGCTGCACGGCAAAAAGGCTCCAACTTGCTAATTTGCTCCAGCTTCATCGCATTCCACTCCGCAGTTTATGGTATCAACATGGTAGCAAGTAGTGAAGGGAAGTGGGCCGAACGGCAAGACGAGCAGCCACCCATGAACTAGCAAGTAGCTTCTCCCTTTCCAATCTCGCGACCGGTCCGGCCTCCAATGTAAGTTCATTTCGCCTGCGTGTGATGGATTCCTCATCAACATCATTCGTGAACAGCATTCAACTTCATGCAACGTGCAGCCAGGACTCTCCGGTAGGTGAGGGATCAACAAAATTGATAAGGACCAATGAAAAAACATATTCCCTTTCAAGGCTCCTCGATCAGAGAGATTCGTTAAACCACCTCAAGCCCGGAAATCACCGAAACTCTTCTTTTTTTTCTTAAGAAACATGAGGTTTCCCCCAGTAACAGTAAAGCTGAGGCAACATGGGATGAAGCCAGTCCCTTGGTGCTGTACACGGAATTTTGGCTTGATCCTTATTGACTTTGTCGATCCTCTATGCTATTCTGCAGGGGCATCTCGGCCGTGGCACGTGGTGTTGCACAGCTGTGGAAAACTCGTCTTGCAGCTCCTGCATTGACCTGGCAATTCCGAATAGTATTGCATGGTACTGCATAAACTTTAACTCAACATGCGCGAACATGCACGGATTTATGCAAGCTACAAGAATCTCAGAACGACTGCATCTCAGAACGGCTGCTGGCATGTGCATGCGGATGCCTTTGCATAGTCATCGCACTTTGGAGCTGCCGTGCGTCATGTCTAAGTGCAGCAATGGTGTCCTTCCAACTCCAGCTCTTAGCATTGCTCCGTGATCTCCATGCTTGCAGATACTTTCAGCTAACATTCAGCTAACATTCAGCGCGCTCCGACTTATGCCTCCAGCTTCAATCGCTGCTGCTCGGATTCTTGAAGCTGCTCATCCAATGCACACCCATTTCCATCCTCAAGATGGAGCTCAACGTGATAGAGAGTTAGAGTGTCAGCGCATGGCAGCGTACGTCTTCGTGCTATCAGCATCGCGCACCTGAAGGAGCTCGTGCAGCTCCGCTGAGGAGTGCTCTCGCCTATCCTGCACAGCATGTCTCGGCTTGGACAAGCGAAGAGCCCATGTCAACAATCGCTGCTTGCCTTCAAGACGTGCGCTTGGCAGATTGGCTCGTGGACCACAGAGGTGTCCTAGAGCGGTTGCTAGGATGGGCATGGTTGGAATGATTTGGATCTTCAATGGTCTACACATATCTACACGTAGATGCATGCTTCCTTGAGAATCTAAAGAAACATGCTACAATGTCAGAGCCATCACTTCAGATAGGCCATCACTTCAGATAGTTCTCGACATGGCCCTGCTGTGGATTGCTGCCTTGAGTGTGTTGACCTTTCGTTTTGTACGCGGGTACAGCAATGTACATACTATCAGAGACAGTTCGCGATGTGCTGCAACAAAAATTCGCGCTATCATACATACGTCAGGGCATGACTCAGAACGGTGTCCTGAATCAAGCGCATGTTCTGCTGGCTGAGCTCGTGAAGCCTATATCTTCACGTGTCTTCACGATGCGATCCACATGGCTGCCATTGTGTGCTTGCTACGACAATCCTCTTCAGAAACTGCACGCGCCCACTGAGACCTCCTGCTGTTCCATGTTTGTGCTCACGATCGACTGCATGGAAGACATGGCTGCCTGGCAACGCTGATTGTCTTCGAGAACTCTCGAAGTTTCGAAGGTGCTAGATGCATTTCCGCCAATTATAATGCTAGTGATGCTAGTGTAGTCCGCCCGTGAACATGAGAGTGTGTATAAATGTATCATACTTGATCGCACATAGCACCCTGCAGTTGACCTGCCATCGAAGTGAAATGCTCCACCCAATTGCAAGCGGTGCTTGGTCTGATTCCGCCTTTGGAGCTGTGGCGGAAAAATGTAGAACTGACACGACTCGAGGCATTTCAGGCTGCCCAGCAAGCAGGAGAAACGCTTGTCCATTTGCTCTGGCGATTGCTCGATTCAGCTTTGATCTGACTCCATTCTGTCACAGTGCTTCTGAGATAACCGCCCTGCGTAGTGAATTACACTGGCTGAAGCCGCCAGGAGGCAAAGCATGCTTCCCCTTGCCCACCACTGCCCCCCTCCCCAACCCCCCAACGCTGGGGCTTCCCAACAACTTCCACCTACCTGAACACAGGAAAGTTGTACCACCGGGAAATTGCATACCGTTTGTCGACATACATCAACATCGATTCAACTCAATCCATGCGGAGATGCTCAGCTTTGGAAAAGCTTGCACCCCACTTTGACTCTAACCCGTGGCCTCGAGATCTTCGGTCCATGCACGGCAAAACTCTAGCCTCAGATGTGTTGAAGCCGGGTACGAATCCGATCAATTCATGGATTCTGTGAGGCATGCTGATCTTGGAGCTCCGAGGTCGAGGTTTCCAGGGAAGACCTGTCCTGAAAAACACAAAGCCGAAAAGCCAATCATGTTTCGTTGTGTTCTTCAGGCGATCAAAGCTGGCTCCTGGGCTTCTTGAGAAACCTTGCGCTCTCTCTCCTCGGCCTCAAGCAAGCCTCCAGAGCTTGGTTCTGATGTGCCACCGACGCTACGAACTGTGTCCAAGCTACACGCTTCTCCGCAGCTCTGCATGAACCTGGCGCGGGGGGGAGGAATGCCAAGAGTTTCCGCAAGACCAGTAGGCCAAGGACAACGTTGCAGCCCAAGATAGCCCAAGCACACAAGCTTCTCAAGCCACGAATGCATCTGTTTTTTCCATCTGGGCCGATGTCAAGGCTCGCTTTCCAACATTTGACATCTTGCAGCCGCCGCCTTTCTGAAATCTGCCTCAGCACGAGCAAAAAAAGTCTTAAACCGCAGCATGTGCAATTGACCTGCGTTGATGACGACTATTTAACTCGCTGACACCACTTTAGAAGTTGGGAAATTGCATGGTCTTTCACACAGCCGTGCCTACGCAAGATGCGAGAACATGAATTACTAGTTTGGTGCCGAAGGGGTCATCCTTTGGATGTTATCTTTAGGACGGTGCCAAACGTCAGAACAACTAGAAATTACATCCTGATATTTCGAGGCGGGGCATGCTACACCTAGGAGCTACGTGGTGGGCGGCAATATTTTCGTCATAAATATCATATAGGAAACGCGCTCGAACAGGCATTGGCAAGGGGCTGTATTTCCAGCATGTACACACGGCAGCAAGGCAGGAGTCGCATGACCCTTGCACGCATGGAGCTAAGCCATGCTGAGCCATCGAAGGCAATGAGGCGCATCACAAGGACATATGTCATAGTAAGGACCCCAGGCAAAGTAAACTTGTTGAGGGAACTTAATGCACACTTCAGCCAGGCAGGAGCACACAAGTGCTGCAAGTAAAGAAAAAGTGATCTCCAAATCGTTCAAACACTGTCATCTACAGAATAAAGGTTCCGGAGAAACTATACCTTATATATATATATATGTAAACAGGTTGAGTAACACTTGTTCATCGATTTTCATGTCGGTTTGTGATGTCGCCCTCGCACATCTCTGCGATGGCCAGCTTTGCGCAAACGTTCAGGATCCCAGAAAAATGTGCGGCAAACCTGTCCCTTTTAAGAGAGGAGATGGGGGAAGGACTTTAAGCGGCTGAAGGCCGCATCAGAAAATGCCGATGAAAAAAGAAAGTAAGGCTTCAGTCAGAAAACGGGAAGCTGCGCTGGGATGATTCAGTAACGTAGAGGCCGAGTCAGAAAACACCAAAAGCCAAAAATGCCACAGACGCAACAACAATTGTCAATGGGTCGTGTTCAAAGGTTCGAATCGCAACGCACGAAGACGTCAGACGAAGGAGCCAGTCAAAAAACATGAAATGTCAAAACGAAGAGGGCCAACGCGAAAAAGCAAGCAGCTTCAGCTGTCGAACGCAACCACAACCGGATCAGAAGAAATGCTTGGCCAATTGGTCATTAGGGTACGACGTCCTACGACACAAAACTCACTAAATCCCAAACCAGGTGATGGCTGCTTTGATTTTGCTTTGGAATGTTTGACGGTCCACCCGGGATGCGTACGCACGAAATGTCAGGGAAAACTGACAATCACGACACGCCTGCTCTCATACCACCATACCAGAATCGTTGCTAGGCCGAACTTCGCCAATTCTCAGATGCTAAAGGCCGAAGGACCACAGCTTTTGACATCTCCTCCTGGACGGTCTTCTTCTTTCCCTGCCTGGAACCTGATGCACCGCTGCCAAATCCCACAAGCGCTTCCATGCACTCTGCTGAACTGCTGAAACCAGCAAACGTTCAGTATACGAAGCACTGAAGCTAAGAATTATTAATAATTGGTAACGATTGCAGTACGATTGCTAATGAAATGCTAAGCAGCTCCGACTTGGCCGAGTCTCTCTTCCTTCAACATGCACCTCGGCCTGGGGTCGACAACTGCAACCCACTTGCTAAGGTTGAAAAGGCTGTTTCGCCTGAGCCATCTAAAAAAGAGTTGTTCAAAGCAGTTGTCCTTGTGAGCTGCCAAGCATTGCCAAGCGACACATCTTTCACGAAGCCTTGGTGGCGAGCACGCACAAGGCACTCGAATCAAATCATGACCGAACGACTCCCGCTCGCCACACAGCGGCTCGCAGCTGTGCGCCCTACGAGCAGTCTGATTAGAAACGGCGAGATTTGGTGTCCATGAAGCCGAGTAAGTGGAGAATCATACCAGTGCCAAGAAGCCAGGTCAAGAGCTGCTGCGTAGACAGGCAGTCTTCATAGTTGTATTCGCGAATCTGCCCTTATGTACAAGGCCAGCACAGTGATTGCAAGAATGAAAAACTATGAAACACAGAAAAGAGTTCATGCTTCAGGCTGCAGCATTGAAACCAAGCCATAATTTAACGCCTGACGCATCATGGACCCAGGTTGCTCAGCGTTGCGGATGTGGAGCTGGTGCTGCCATCAGGCTCATCCAGCCAGCGCATATATGCGACCATTGAGTCCTCTGCCGCAGCAACGGCACATGTCCGCGCTGTCCTTGTTTCGACACAGCATTTGCAAAGCGCGCCGTGAGCCTATCCGACTCGAGAGCCTAGCTCCGTACCCATACCTGTAAGGCTGCAACCTTTATCAAGCTTTGAAGTTCAGCAAGTTTCCTGAACATCTTCTCCACCTGCTTAAGTCCATAGCCCGGAAGGCCCAGCACCAAGGAGCCTTTGACAATAGGATAGAGGTCTACCAGAATGGAGTTGACAAAATATTCGACTAATTCCTGGTACTTCTGAGGAAGCCCGACGGCCAAGCGCAAGAACGCGCTCCTCTCGTAATGGCCATAACAGTAAGCATGCATTTTGGGGAATCGCTCAAGGCGGTCGACAAAAAAGTCGAGGACTTGGCGCGTGTTCTGCTGCTCGTCGTCGTGTGTGTGCGACCACCAGTCATGGTAGGTTCCATCACGTGTGCTAAGTCCAATCAAGTACTCGCAGGCAGCCGGCGGTTTGTTCCATGGCAGGCTTTCGAAGTCAATAAACACATCCCCAGGATCATCTGCAGGCAGTGCCGCAAGAACGTGAGCTGCATCTGGCAGAAGTTGAGAAGCAGGTGTTTCACTATCCATATCCCTTGTTTGGCACTGTAGAGAGGCCTGCAAATGAAGCCTTTCCAGCGTTTTGGACTTGATGCCTGTGACGGCAGCCACTTTGGCGACACCGTCAGTATTGGATGGCAATTGGGCGATGCTGGTCATTGAATCGTATCCTGCCACTTTCAGAGCTGCTCGCTGAGAGCGAGTCATGCTTGCAATAAGAGCTGGATCGTCTTTCAGGGAAAAAAGCTTTTCTGCTGCTGGGGCCCATCGGCCAAGATTTGCTTTGGGCTCTTCAGCTGGATCTGGCGGGTGGTTGGGATCGAAGGTGTTGTGGAACTTTTGAAATGCCCACCATGACTCACGGAAATAGCTTCTCAGTCCACTGACGCTGACTTCACTTATTGCACCATGCTCTGCAGCCTGCTCTCCCAGTACCAGTCCAACCTTTTTCACCTTGCCTTTGGAGCCAAGCATCGACTCCAGCGCAACTGCATACCCGACCAGTTGAGCTATGTGGTAGGCAGAGGGGTGCGTAGCTAGCTTTGTGTCCCAAATCGCAAAGTCTCCCTCTTTATTCTGTATGAGGAAATCCACTATTCCAAAAAAACCAAGGCAAGAATCATACACAGGTGCCTGGTAGAGCACCTTGGCACCCGGAGTCTTTAGCCCCTCAAGTGTCTGCAGCGTCTGGTCAGCACAGGCTTGATACCGTTCGATCCCCTGAAGGCCTTTGCCACTGGCATCAGCTCTGATCTTGGAGACAACTCCACTGAGGTCTTTGAGGCTCCAACGTGAGGGCCTGCGATTGAACCATTTGAGAAGCTTGTCTTCAATAAGTACTCCGCGGGATGCCAATGACTTCTCCACGCCGTCCTTCATTGCCGCACAACGCGAGTCATCCGGGCACTCGAGAGACAGCTTGTCCATCCAGGCCTGAAATGGAGAGGCAATGAAGCCAGCATAGGCTGTCGCGGACAGGATGTCCTTTCCACCGCGTTGCTCAGATTTCGGACGTTTCTGTCGTAAAGCTTTGTCCCTGCAGAAGCTCTTGGAATACATTGCAGAGTCGTCATGATGCAGGTCTGGGCCTTGGTCGTGTTTATCCTGGTCGTGCTCCTGGTCTGAGTTCCCTGAGCTTCTGGATGCTCTGCGTGATATTCTCACTGGCATCCGCTGCGTTGTCCATCTTCTCCGTTTCTCGAGGCACACTCTCTGGACGCATGCGCACAGGGCTGCCGAGCAGATGGAGCTGCAAATGCGGTGTTGCCGACGTTGCTGCCGTCGCTGCCAGCTTGCGCGCCTGCTCTTTGTTGGGGCAGCGCATGGGGGTGCGGTGCCGCCTGCAACCCGCAATGGCAGACCTACATCCATGCTGTATTTGTAGGGAGTTTTGCTTTCATCGAGCCAAGCTGCACAGAGGCATGCCCAATGCAATCTAAGTAAATTCTTCTCGGGCCGGCCAAAACTGCCTAAACAGCTTCAAGTCAATTATCAATTATCTGTGCTCAAGACAAGGCAGGTTCACCACGTCACGCTGCTCGAGCTCTCGCTGCAAGATTCTGCGCTGCTCCTCATGCTGCTCCTGCAGGCAGACCTCCAACTCGATCGTTGCGGCAACGGTCTCTTCCATCTCTTCATGCTCCCGGTCGGCAAGCCGCTTGTGTTCTTGCTTGGCTGGCATCCTGATTTTTTTGAGCTGACGCTGGATCTCCATAAATCGGCGGCTGTTCCTCTTGAGAGACTGCTCATGCTCGAGAACCTGTGTTTGCAGAGCTTCGACTTCGTTGTGTGCCTCCGTCAGCTCTGCAGAGGCTTGGGCTTTCATGGTATCAGCTTCGCATCGTGCAGCCATTCGACACTCTCGAATCTGGCGCTCGCCGTGCAATCCCAAGCGGGCTTCCAGCTCATCGACCTCCTGGTAGAGGCGCCTCATCGCGGGATCCTGCAAAATCAGGTGCAAGCTGGGGGAGCAGCAATGTTACAATATGTTACAATATGTTACAATGTCTGCTTTTCTCAGAAAACGGGATCCTGAAGCTTGGCCACTGCCAAAGCAACGGAGCCTCCCGTGTGAACTCCAAGGGCAGCTTCCCAAGCCTGGTCGGTCGACTTTGGCTCGTTCCCTGGCATCGCTGCACTCCACTCTGCCAGGCTATGTAGCCATTTAAAGCTTCGATGTTCTGCTATAGCTGCAAGTTGCAGCAACAGGTGCCGATGTCGGCACTTGGGCCGAGACTCGGATTCGGCTGCTTGGCTAACTTTGCGGCTCTGGCGGAGCCTGATGATTCCATGCCTGATGATGGGGTGCTCTTCCCTTTTTCTCCCGGGTACGCAAGCCTGTACCCGTTGCGCAGCATGGCAAGAGAAAACATGCGGAACGAAGGCACACAGGTATGAGGTATGATGCCGTATGTCGCGCGAGACACGCTATCTCAAGATGCTGCGCACCAGTTCTACATCAATATCAACTCGAGGGGTCCACACCCCGACACCTAAACAGATTTGTCAGTCCAGGCGCACAGCGGGAGAAACTGTAGCTTCGCCAGGACGGCTGGAGAGCCATATCAGCTCCCAAGCTACTTCTTGATCACATTTGACGGTGGATGCTTGCATACATCGACAAGAGACCCCGCATTTCCAAAGGTCTACAATGTTCTACCAGAAGCAGGCAGATCAATGTCTTTGTGCTCAGCTCACTCTTTCCCCGCCCACATCACGGCAGCCTGCACACACTTTGCATGAACGTTCCTTCTTTAGTCGTGAAAACACGCTTAGCAACAAATGAAGCAACCAACATGCTACATGATGTTCCATGGACCTCGGAGACCAATGGCATGGTCATCTGCCGCTTCATTAGTGCATTTAGACCTGGGAAGGTCTGGCATAGCAAACGCATCGGACAGGTGTGCGCACTGACATCTAGGAAAGGCACAGCACCAAAGAAGGAGACACACGATGAAGAGAAAGATCGATACCATGCTATGGTACCTGGACCGCACTACAGACAAAGGCGCTGCACAAGCTTCTGCGACTGCTATGATTGCGCTACGGAAGGCACATAAACGTCTGCACCCAAAGACCAGACTCCCAGGGATTCAGCACAGCGAAGAAAACCTGAATCCGCAGATAGTAGGATTGGTCATCTTGCGTTAATAAGGCAAGAACATTGGCATGACGCTGCCTGCTGTGGAACTCCAAGAAGCATGGATATCAAAATCGCCTGTAGAAGAGGGCGCAGTTTGCGGATGGGATTGATGCGCTTCATGCGTGGTGCTGTATTCTGACTTGAAGCATACTGCAGCCCTGCAAAGTCGTAAAGCCTGCGAGGAGTGGAAGCGCACATAGAATGGGGCAGCCTGCGTAAGCAGCAACCGTCGGCAAGCTGCACAGGCAGAGCCCGTTAATCACGTCGACACCTTGTTTCTCACTGCTAGCTGAATGAACAAGAACCATACGATGAGGAAGTAGTACCCTGACCTGGCTCAAGAAAGCATTCTTTGCGC